>JAYMFT010094470.1:0-13931 GCA_038088735.1 Panulirus argus | reverse complement strand
GTACAGACATTGTCGGTACGAGCTTATAAATGTTAGAGCGGATAGGAACTGGCAAGAGTACTTATGTGAAAAAAGAAGTAATAATGATAAGCAAGGTATAATTAGGTGTGTGGTACTTGTAAGAAGAAGATGGTAGGACTAGCCTGGTAGTCCTGTTTCGATGAGACAGGAAGTAAGACCAGCAATTCTGACATGGAGAGTGTAGGATGGTTCCGGGCACCACTTTAATGCTCCTCGGTCAGGACGGTAGTACCACCCTGGGCGGCTGTTGTCAACAGCCTACTACCTAATGGGTTGCAAATATATTCAGGCAGGAGTCCTTACCTTCTGGTAGGTCATTCATATACTGTAGATTAATAAGTGTAATGGTCCTAGAACTGGTATGTGTACTGTTTTGCTCATGCCACAGCCAACTGAATAGTGTTAGTGTTCTCCCAGAATATCATTAAACATGGCATTGTGGAGTAATATTTTCACTTTAGTATTCATGTTAACAATTTATCAGCATGTTTTACAGAGAAAGTTATGTGGATAATGGGTTAAAACAATGAGGGAAAATATTAGCAGCACTGTATCATATTATACGGGCACACAAGTGTAAAATTCCATTTATTTTGATATCCACACTGACATACATCTTTGTAGTGAATGAAATGAAGATGTGGCTTTGAAACAGTATTTGTAAGTGTGTCACTTTAAGACTGTTATTGATAAAATTTTATGTGGTAAGTTTAGAGCAAATGTAATGGTTGCATATGCATCATCTAATGACAGAGAAGAGGTAAAAGGTAACCTGTGGAGAGAACTTTAAAGAGCAGTAGGAGATGTGTATCTAGGGAAGAAACTGTATTGTGGGTGACATATTTGAATGGGTCAGGAACATAGTATAAGGAGTGATGGGTTGATATGGATTCCATGGTGAAATGGATATTGGTGAAAGACTACGTGGGCTATGTGCATTAATGGGTAGAGCTGCAAGTGTTGTATATGACTCCCACATAAAACTGGCCAAAAATACACATGGTTCAGAAGAGAGAGGATGAATGAGAGCATGAATACTTTTTTTCTAGGAAGTAAGAATGACAGTGTTCATGACAGGTAGTCTATGAGAAGGTTGGATGGAAGCTTGTCAGATCATATGACAGTTACATGGAACTTTTTTCTATTCAAACATGTTCACCATTTCCTGCATTGGCAAGGCAGAGCCAGAACAGATAAAGAAATGGCTTCTTTCTTTCTCAGCCACTCTAAAGCTGTTATGTATAATTCACTGAAATCAGGCTGCCTTATCCATAACTAGACCCCACAGACTTTTCTTTGGTTTCCTTGCCTGCTTTATATGCCGTGTTTCAGCTAATCACCCTCAGTATACCTCATAACTCCAATTTACTCAATCCTTTACATGCCTTACCCTCCTGCATGTCCAGGCCTGAAACCTTCAAAGTATCTTTCACTCAGTCCTTCCACCTCCTCCTTGGTTTACCCCTTTTCTTTTTTCCCCTTCACTTCTGACATGTATACCCTTTTAGTCATGCTGTCTTTGCTCATCATCTTCGTACATCCAAACCATTTCAGCACTCCCATACATGCTCCTCTTACTACCTCACCTCTCTTGCCCATCTTTCTTATTCAGTCAACCCTCCTCATACTGCATATTATTCTCATACATTTCATTTCCAACACATACATCCTCTTTACATTTTTGCCTAAGGCCCATGCTTTGCATCCATGCAGCACTGATGTGACTGCCCTTAAAGCCATACCACAATGATGGAACTGCCCTTAGAGACAGTATCCTTTCTTTCCACACATTCTTTAATGTGCCACAATCTTTGTCCTCTCAATAATCCAATGGCTCACTTCGGCTCCCATGGTTCCATTAGCTGCCATATCCACTCCCAGGTATTTGAAGTACTCCACTTCCTCCAATTTCTCCTTATTTGAACTTACACCAAATGAACTGTGTGTCACTGCTAAACCTAATGAATTTCTTTTATTCACAATTAATCTAAACCTTCTCCTTTCATGCACTCTTACCAAACTCAGACACCAGCTAATGCAGTTTCTTACTTGAATCTGTCACTATATCAGCAAACAATAACAATAACTCACTCATCTTCCAAACCCTCCTTCCCTAACCGACTTGATACCTGCTCCTCTCTCCATGACATTTACATTCATCTTCCTCACCACTCTATCCATAAACAAATTTAACAGCCATTGTAACATCATAAACCCCTTCTGTGGACCCACCCTCATTTGGAACCACTTACCCTCCTCTCTTTCTACTCACAAACATACCTTATTCTCTTCCCTAGTTCTAATAGCTTTCCTCCTCTACAGTATATTTGCAGCACCTTCCACTGAACATCCCAATCAGTCCTATCATACACTTTCTCCAGGTCCTTAAATACCACATATGGGTCCTTCTGTTTCTCAAAGTATCTCTTGCACACATTTTTCAAGGCAAGTACCTGATCTACACAACTTCTACCACTCCTGAAGCCACATTGTTCCTCCACAGTCTGAAGCTCTATGCATACCACCAACCTTTTAATCACCATTCTCCCATGCAACTTACCAGGTACACTCAACAAACTTATACCTCTGAGATTTAGACATTCACTTTTGTCCCCCTTGACTTTATACAGTGGCATTGTACAGGCATGCTGCCAATCCTTGGGCACCTTGCCATGAATCAAACATACAGTGAAAATTCTTAATAACCAATCAACAACATAGTCACTCCTTTCAAAAGAAGTTTAGCAAACTTATCCACTTCACCCACTTTGCTACATTTCATTTCATTCAACTTTCACCCCATTTTCTTTTTTTTACCAAACCATATATTTTTTTTTTTATGTTGAAAGCTCCAGTCACGGACAAAAGTCCACATCAAGGACAGGCCCCAATTGAAATATAGAGATAATTGAGAAAGGGGGAAAAAAAGACAGGGAAAGTATTTACGAATGTTTTGAGAAAGTGAAAAACCTGTCATGACTCTCAATATGCATCCCACCACATCAAAGACATCCCACGTCTGCCACTCCATTTCCTTTATACCTCATTTCTGCCTGTAACCATTTCCTCATTTGCCACCTTCACCAATGTTCCCACTTGTTCTCTTGTTTGACTCATGCTATTAACCTCCTTCCAAAGCATTTTGTCATTCTCCCACAAGTTTGTTGATAATCGCTCATGCTAACTCCCACTTATCCCCATTTTCATCCCCTTTACCTTCCTCTTGACCTCTTACTGCTTTTTCTTTTACATCTCCCAATTTCTTGCGTTCCTTACTTGCAAATATTACTCATACATCTTTCTTTTCTCTTTCATTATCAACTTATCTTAGTGATTCCACCACTCACTACCCTCTCCCACATATTCACCTCCCATCTTCCACATGCCACACACTTCTCTCACACATGTAAGCAGTGCTTTTCCCTAAATGGCTACAATTCCACACCAGCTCCTCTGGCTTCATTTAATCTCATGTCATTCTACACTCGGTCCCTCTTGGTATATCCTCCCATGAGTTTCTTTTCCAAGCTTACTCTCTCTTAACAACCCTTTCCTCTAATTTCCTCTTTCCTAAAGCTTCTACAAATTTTCACCTTCACCTGCTCCAGGTAATAATCACAGATTCCATCAGGTGCCCCTTTCAACACATTTAATTACAAGGGTCTGTTCTCTGCCTTCCTATCAATTAGTACATCATCCAGTAATGCCTCCTTATTGTCTTTCTACTAATCCATGTATACTTATATATGCACCTCCTATTACTACAGATGCTCCCAATCACAAGTCCTTTTTCAGCCTACAACTCCACAAACTTCTCACCATTCTTAATCTCAACATCAGGTACCTTGTACCCCCAATTTTCCTCAACTGCCACATTACCCTCTCTTTCATTCAAATCACGTACCACAAATCCTCATTCCCTTGCATCTGAACTACTGACACACTTTCTCAGCTCCTCCCAGAATACTCACCTGTTTTCTTCAGTCTTGTCATTTTGAGGTGCATAAGCATTAATAATTACCCACTTCTCATAGTCCACTTTCTTTGTACTCACTCACTCACCTACACTCTTTCACATATTTCCATATATTCTCCTATAGCAGCATTGTTACCCCTTCTTAGCTCTCACCATCACACAGATCCCTACTTTACCCCAAGACATTCCCAAACCAATCTTTTCCATTCTCCTTTAGCTTTTTTTTTTTTTTTTTAACTCATGAGCTAGAACATCCAGGTTCCTCTCCTCAAACACACTGCCTGTCTTGCTCTTCTTCTCATCTTGGTTACATCCACACACATCAGACACATAGCCTGAGCCTTTGAGGAGGAGAGCACTCCTTACTTGGCTTCCTCTTCTGTTCTAACTCTGGAAACTAGGAATATTCTTACCCTATGCTCCCGCCCCTTCCATCACCTTCTAAGACATGCAGGGAATGTGCATGTCCTATTCTTTCTTCCTAATCCCCAGGGATCCTGCCCCCTTAAGTTGATACTACTACATGTGTAGGATTTAAAGATGTGAAAAGTAAACAAGAAGGATAACAGGTATTGTGGCGTGAAACTGTGAAACTTCCATGAAAATTTTCTCTTCGAAAATTCAGTGACTGTGCAGAATGAGGTGGAAGTGGTTTGGAGGCATTTAAACATTGCATTACTAAAGGCTATCCCAGAAGTGTGTAGTACTGTAGGTAAAGGATTTAGAAAGAGGTGCAGCATGGATGAATGAAGGTTTGAAAAAGTAAGGTGAGGAGTTAAAGAGAGCTTTTGAAGGAGAAACTGAATTTGCCAGAAAGTAGTGATATGTAGAGGGCAGAGAAAATAAAGAAATACTCTTAGTTTTATGAAATATATAAAGACAAGTATTATAGGAATTTGTTTCTTTTATTCCAAGAATGACTTTCATAGTGTGTGTAAATGTCATGCACCCTCTCATTGAGGATCTACTGGTGACTGAGGTGCCTGGTGTTTCTCCAGTTATGGTCAGCAGCTTCAACTGACTTCCTAGTTGTTTCTCCCCAAAGGGAGACAGTTCATACGGTGACAAGACAAATGACTGCATAGAAAATTAAGGGTGAAAGATGAGTACAGTAATATCATTGGTACATGAGCATAAATGGAAGAATGATAAAGCACATTTATCACCTGAAAAAATTAAAAACCAAGTAGTCTTAGTAATTTGGATAAATGAGACTAGACAGTTTGAAGAGGATACAGAATTGTTTGGTGTGTGATTCATAAGTAGAAAATGGCAGTTATGGCAGCAGTGTAAGTTGTCAATCCTAAGGAATTATGCATCCCTACCCTCCTATGTTTGTAGGTTTGGGAACCTCAACCTTGCAAAAAGTAATTTCCACAATATATCTAAGTGATTTTCTTCATGTACAGTAAATTGGAATGGAGTCAGAGATAATGAATATATATAGATATAGATTAATTGATCAGTGAAAAAGTGGAGGCATTTGTAGAAAATAGATATGGAAAGAGTGACCTTGAAGAGAATTTTGTGAACAGGTTTACATTTTAGGAACACTCAGTGTAAGGTATGACAGCATCCTAGCATAGCATGTTCCTAGGAGGTTTGGAAATACGGTTGAATATCCAGATTTGTATAGATCATTAGATTGTGGAAGATGCTGCTTAATACATCCTGTTTTGACACGAGAGGTGGCATATTGAATGTAGATAGATGGATGTGTAATGAGTTAAATACATAAAAAGTAAAACTTACATCATTGCATTTATGTATTTTCATATACAGATAAAGACACCTGTCTTTCTGACTTTTTTAAGAACCCTAAATACCTTTCAGGTTGGAGAGCAAATAATGATACAGAATGTGAGGGATTTACTCCCACCTGTGTTGTTGACTATGTCGATGGCACACATACTGCACACTATTCCACTCCTTTCTCTATTGATGTTACTCGATCAAAGTCAGGTAAGAAGTTTATTTCATGCATGATCTTCCTTTTTTTATCTTTGTTAGTAATCGTTGGTCATGTAGTAGATGATGACTTTAGGATGGATGTATTTTTATAAATCATATTGCATAGAATGTTTGTGTAGTATATGTTAACTCTTGAACTGCAACATACTTGCATGATTTATTGGTACATGTTCAACTGCAACATACACCACTTGACACAAGAGTTTAGCTCTGTTTTAAATTGTGCACTAAGTGTAACATTCATAAATTCAGCACTCTGGCAAAATAAAGATAGGTAAAGTATTTATTTATATTCTGTTCTCTATATTTGATGCCTGTACCTTCTGGGAACTCCCATTAAGGGGGTGGCCACAGCATAAGAGACTCCACTGATCCCTGTCCGTGTATGCATCCCCTGCATACACTATTTCATGCATCCATCCGCCATTTCTCTCCCTCCAGTATTCTTCCACTCTGCTTCTCCTTCTTCCACTCTGTTTCCTCATGTCACAGGTGGTCTTCTTCCCTCACCAATCCCTTTACTTGTACTATCATTCACTCTCCTTGTAAACTACCAGTCTTGCATTCTTTCTACATGCCCAAACCACCACAAAGTATCAAGCTCCTTGAAAACTACCAGTCATGCATTCTTTCCACATGTCCAAACCATCACAAAGTATTAAGTTTCACCCACTCCACTACTGTACAATTCATTCCCTTTGCATTCCCTGCCATACCACATCTCTCATATACCCCTTCATTTCTTTCTTCATTACATCTAGTCATAACAAGTGCTTCTTTCAAATAGATCATTTCCTCAGCTGGGATTCTTGACCTTTGTGACTCTATGTCTATGTTTTGGCTGCATAAGTCAGGGTTGGGGGGACTATGCTGTCCCTTAATCCTCTCTTCACTTCCATACTTACATCTCTACCCTTTATTATTCTATTAAGGGACCCAATGACTCTTCTGCCCTGTACTGCTCTCTCCCTTATCTCTCCTTCCATATCACCAAACTTACCCAAGACAGCTCCTAAATATTTAAATCATCTCACCTCTTCCAGTCTTTCTCCCTCCATATCCAAGGCACAATTTAGTACACCTTCTTCTTTCACTTTATATGGTTTTGCAAAATATACTTTCTTGTTTCCTTTCAAACACCATTACTGTACTTTTACTTGCATTTATCTTCAATCACCTACATTTTCACACATCATAACACACTTACATCCTTCTGCAACTCCTCTTTACTCTCATCATACATTACAGAATCATCCACCAACTTGCTTGCTACTTGCCAACATGTCTCACTGCCACACTCCATCACTGCACCCCCTTTCCCATCCATATATATATATATTAAGAAGCCATGGTGATATCATGCAGTCTTGCCTCACACCCACATGTATACCAAAACTTTTGCTCAGTTCTCCATCCACTCTTACACATGCACTTGCTCCTCAATAGGAGGCTTTCCCACCATCAGACAGTTGCTTCCCTACCCCATATATTCCTTCTCCATCTACCACTTCTCTTCAAAAAATCTCTTTCTGTACACTGTGATGTTGATGCTCTTGTACTATTCTACAGGTATATTTTTGGCCTTTTTTTGAGCTGTATGCGTTTGCCCTTGCCTCAAGGCTTGGATCCAAATTAATGCATCTCTGTCGAGATTGGCCACTTAAGGGCTCTCCTTTAGGATGCTTCCTTCTTCCACCAGATAGCTAAGATGTGGAGACTTCTTCCTCCTTTCATCTTTCTTTCTTCCTAAAACCTTTCTACATACACTTATGGGGTCCTGATTAATTTCTTTATTCTTTTTCTCATAATTTTTCTTTTCACTCAAGATGGCCTTTGATTAAGGCATGTTTTTGCTTGTCATGTCAGTCTCTATAAAAATGTCACTTTTACCAAATGTTCTTAAAATCTTTTTAAGTCAAATACCTTAATTTTTTTAGAGAGGGAGAAAGAAAAAATGTGATTTGAAACATTAATTCTTTTGACAAAGCATCCTTGCAAGGTGAATAACTTGGAATGTTTGTAGTAGTATGAAAGACTTAGTTCACCTTAGTACATTGTACATGGGTGGGACATTTAGATAACCACCTGTTACCATGGAGATTAATTCAAAATAAACCTGCAGGAAACAAAGAAAGAGACATCAAGCTTTTGTCTATTTATTGAGAGATCATCAGGGCAACTAGCTGTCCATTATCAAGGTTGGATTATATATAGAGGCAAGAAGGGGCCTACAGTATCTCGGGTAAGCGACTACAGTTCAATCATCAATGGGTTACTCTCGGTCACCTTCTAACTTCACGACACTATTACATTTATTCAAAGTTTGCTCCATTTAAGGCTGTTTATAATAAAAGAGTGTTCAAGGAATGTACATTGATAACATTTTAATAAAGCATATATGTAAACAGCTGCAAATGAAGCAAGCTTTGATTAAATGAAATAATGTGGAGAGGTCAGGCAGTGACCGAATGTAACCTTCTCTCCTACCCATTGAGGATTAAACTCAGGTCACTTGTCCTAAAGATGTCTTGAGAAATAGGTGAAAGCTTGATGTCTCTGTCTTTCTATTTCCTGTGGATTTATATGAATGAGTAAGACATGTGTGACTAACCTGGGATGCTATAGGCCCTTGTCTCATTTAATGTAACTGGAAAGGGATTTAAAGATTAAGGATGAAATTGAAAAGTAGAAATATGAAATAATTACATAGAATTTATTAGGTTTCCCAGTGGAATATTTTGGTTGATACATGCAACAGCTGGTTGCCATAAACCTTAAATATTATGCAATGCAGTCTTTTAGATATCATTGAAATGTTAACTAAAAAAATGGCTAGAGGAGCTTAGGCAATTGTGTTTGATCTTTCAAAAAGGGGATGTGGCATTGGAGAATAAATAACAAAAGATATATGGAAAATTAGGATTCTAGAGTACATATATCAGTAAAATGAAAATTTAATTATAGAAATTAGATGCATTAGCTGTACAGAAAACTTGTAAAACTAAAAGTAAGGTTGGAAAGATAAGTCTGAGAGTATAGTTGTAAGAGGGATGTCACAAAAGAGGTGGTGAAAAATGAGCAAGACTTTAAAGCTCGGAAAATGTAGCTGTACAAACCATTGTGCTGCATAGCAGGAAATGACTTGTCACTTTTTATGTCATCAAAAACTTGAAACAGTGGTTCATTTGTTATATTTGTTTTGTAGGACGAGGTTGGCCTCTGCTACTGCTCGCTGCATTTTCAGTAGACTGGTTTGGACAAGACCGGAATGAGGGTTATGCTGCATTTGCCTTGCCAACCCCAGGTGAGCTTTATAGCTTTTTTTTTTCAAAAATGAATAATTTAAAGCTTCTTAGCTTGTTAAGAACAGTATTACTGTCATTCTTATTAGTACTTTTACCTGTATTGTGAAAATTCACTGTCACAAGTACCACTGGTTACTTGTAAAATTTCCCTTAAGAATTTCAGAGGAAAGTTGTCCTGTCTCCATTTAGCTTAGAAATGGGAAATCATGGATTCTTCACAGAAATACAGGGTTACAATCCCAGAGATTTATTGTTATAGCAGAATGCCATTGTATGAGTAATTGAAACCCATGTTATAAGAGGGGTTGGGTTCCATACCCAAAATTTCCCATCTAATTCTCCTATATGGACTATACTTAAAACATGGTAGCTTACCATCATTGTAACACTCTTGATGTAATTTAGGCTTTTGATTAAGCAACTGTTGCCATTTCACTTGTAAATCAGATAACATGTAATGAATCTTAATGAGAATGGTGGTGAAGAGAGATTGAGGTAAGAGATGGAGTGGGTTTGAGGGTAAAGTAAATTGTTTGGTGAGGTTTCATATCAAGTTTATCCATTTCAGTACATGTTATTTAAGTTTGCTGATATATATAGATATTATATTACCTATTTAAACATTTTAAAGTTTGGTAGATCTCACTTAAATGGCATATTAAGATATGAAAACTTGGGGTTCCTTATGATGTGACAGTTAGTGCCTGGAATACGATAAGAATGTAATGTTATTTTGCTTTGATATCGTTATAAAGACCACTATAACTGCAAAATCTGACTGAAAAATCTTACTGTATACTGAAACATTTCATTATTAAATGAAGAGAATATTTACTAAAAATACGACTTTTTGTTTGAACTGTCACTACATATTTTTGCCCTAATACTTGGATGTTGCTGCTGTGATGCATCTTTCTTTGAGCCATCGTTCTGCTGGGACCCTCTGTATATGTAAATTATAAATGGATAACCTAGACAATGGCCAGTAGGGTTTTAGTTATCTATCTTTTCTATTTTCTCCCTTTTGGGTAGTAGTTGTTAGGCAGCCACTGACCAGGGAGGTATATTACCAGTACCACCTGCCTGGGTGTTGGGAAGGTCAAATGTGGACTGCTGGCATTCTCTCCACAAATATACAATCACTCCTTGTCACACATAACACTAGACAACACTTAAATCACACAACTCATTCTTCCTAACTAGATTTTTCTGCTGTGAGTGCTGTGTGTTAGCTTTGCTTTTTGGGAAAATTTTTTTGAAAATAATTGAAGCAATAGATAGAAGTAGTACATAGGAACATTAGACAGGAGCATTAGGTGTAAACATTAGGTAAAAGTAGTAGGTTGGAATATTAAGTAGACTTATTAGGTAATTGTAGTTGGTGGGAATATTAGGTAGGAGCCTCTGAAAACACTGCACTAGAGTTGTCCTCTGCCAGTGGCCTGTTAAGGGTGAGGCACTAATGGCTGTGAAGTGGCACTGAAGTTTACCAGTTATGTAGACTCTTTTGCCATTGTCGTCACCTCGAGGGAGTTTCCAAAACGAACAGATATAAGAGATACATAGGTGAAAAAAAAGATAGATATCATATACAACGATCATAAGTGATATTTAAATTTATGATATGAAAGCAGTAAATAGTTAATGATATAAAAAAAAAAAAAGTGAATATTTGAAAAATTGAATAATTCATTGATCAGAGAATTAGCTGCTTATATAAAAGAGACAACTGTGGAAATAAAGTAAAATAGCAGGCAACAGTAACGAAGAAATATCAGTCAAAATTAGAATTGTAAGTGAAAAATAAAGGAAAATTAACATCATGAAAAGAGCTAAAAAAAGTGAAATTGTAAATGCTAGTAAAATGATTACCGGAGCATTAAGAATTTCTAATACTATTGAAGTAATTCTGCTCCTCCCAAAACATTCATCTTTCTTTCTGATTCTTCTTGTGTTCAGGTTTATAAGCACTAAAGATCATCCACCTCTTGTAATCTTGTTTCCATATTTACCCAAAGACATTCCTAGACTATTCTTCACACTTACTTTGAGCTTTGTTTCACTTAGACCTGGAACATATAGGATCCCCTCCTCAACACTCCTTGCTTGGCTGCTTCATATGTTCCATCTTTTGAAATTGAAATACAAGAAGGGGAGGGTTTCCAGACCCTCATCTCTCTCTCTCTCTTTCTCCAGTCATGAGTCATGGACAAAAGTCTATATTGAGGCTGGGCCTTAATTGAAATATAGAGAATTATGAAATGGAAAAAGAAAAGACAAGGGTAAGTATTTACGAATTTTTGAAAAAGTGAAAGACCTGTCTTGAAATGGGCAAGGTCATAGTTATTGGGAATGGCATGGGAAGGTAAAGAGTTTCAAAGCTTCAACATGTAGGGGAAGAAGCAGATATCAAAACGGCCTTTTCTTGAGTTGCAGATGGCCACACAATTATCATGTGACGCAGCAGCTTGCCGAGTATTGCATGGTCTTACTAGTCATGGGGACATACAAGCAGCCAGCTCTCAGGAGCAAAAACTAAATTAATACCTATAGAAGGGGGAAAGTGAACTAACATTGCGGCGTAGGTCAAGGGGGTCAAGTTTGGAAGTTAGCCTAGGAAGGTTTATAAGTTGTACCATCTTCGAATCAACTCTGTCAGGTAAGGAAACAGAGCTAGAACCACCTCAAATGCGAGAGCAGTACTCCATACAAGGACAAATCAATCCCTTGTATAAGCAGAGCAACTGTTCACAAGAGAAAATGTTTTGACGTCTATACAGGACACCCAGTTTCTTGGAGGTAGACTCAGCTATTCCCATAATTTGAGGTTTCCAAGAAAGAGTGGAAGTTACAGTAATACCAAGTATGTTCATTGAGTCAAGAGGTGTAATTACAGAACCGTCAAAGGAGAGACAAGAGTTGTGAGGAGTTTTCGGTAGACAGATGGGTAAAAATTGGGTCTTGGAGGCATTAAACTTAACAAGATTTTGTGCACCTCACTGAGATATCATGTCCAAGTCCGAGTTTACTGTGGAAGCTGTGTTAAGGCAAGATGCAGATCGAATGAGAAAAGTGGGAGCAAAATTGAAGGATGTGGAAGAATGCAGTGATGAGTCGCAGCATATGAGTGCATTGAATTATATGTGGAGGGGAGGAACTTGATGAAAAAAAAAGGAGAAAAAGTGTTGGGGACAGGACAGACCCTTGAGGGACACTGTTCTTGATGGAGAAAAAGGGGGAGGCTGGTCTATCAACAAACACAGAGATAGAATGGCTGGAGAGGAAGCTAGATATATAGGAGCAAAGTGAGGGAGAGAAGCCAAAAGATGGGAGCTTACAGATGAGACCCTGATGCCACACCCTGTCAAAAGCTTTAGATATATCAAGGGCAATTACATATGACTCCCCAAAATCTTTCAGGGATGATGACCAAACATTAGTAAGATAGGAAAGAATATCACCAGTGGATTTTGCCTTACAGAAGCCAAACTGGAGATCAGAAAGAAGACTGATTTTCGAGGTGTTTAAGGATATGGGAGTTGAGGAGGGATTCAAAGACTTATTATGAGTCTGCTCAAGATTAGGGGCAGATATAGTAGCTGTCGTATTATTTCTTTATGTACTTTATCATAGACTATTTTCACTGTTTAGGTGATGTTTGGTGTATTACTTGATTCAATGCTTTATAATTCTTCCATTGTTAACTTAAAGTTTTGAGAATTATTTTTTGTATTTTTGGCCTTTGGTCTAACCTCGTCACATGGTAAAGAGTAAATTTTATGTGTACATTTTAAAAGTTTTCTTTCATAGGTTCTTGACTATCTAACCTCGTCACATGGTAAAGAGTAGATTTTATGTGTACTTTTTAAAAGTTTTCTTTCGTAGATTCTTGACTAAAGCTTAGACTAAAAATGAATTGTATAGAGTACAATATTAAGAAAAATGCTGGAACAAAGATATGGCAGTACAACATGTACTGTTTCGAACATTTCCTATTGAGGGTGGCAAGTAGTCACCTTATGGTTCAAAACATACAACTTACGAGATATATTATATGGTAAATTGTATTCTTTTTATATTTTTTACTCAGTCCTCTTCAGTATGTTCGTACATAATGCATGGACTAAAGGTTATATACATATTTAGAAAAATATAGGAAAAACCTTACCTAGCACCTGAAGCCTCATTGCTTTTGCATTCATAGCTTTTGTCTTTCACCCATTGATGATACAGTGAATTGTATTTTTCATAGTTTTTTCATTGTTCTCTTCAGTAGGTTCATGACTATTTCATACACTAAAAATGAATTACATGGATTACAGAAAATACCATAACAGAAATTTGGGCTGTACAGCAGTGTACAGTTTAGAATGTTTTCAGTTCTAGATGGTGAGTAGTTGTCTCACGGTTCAGAGCTTAAATCTTACTTCGTGAATTATATGGTAATTTACATACTTTACATATTTTTTCATACAGCTGTTATCTAATGTAAGAGCTAATAATTTTCAACTTATATAAAAAGTATATAGGAAAAAACCATATCTAGCTTATCCCAGAGTCCCGAAGAAAGGGGGATGTGACACCTTCCTCTTTTTCTATTCACTATACCAACATTCGTGGTCTCTCTAGTAACCTCGCCTCAGTTGAACACCATCTGT
>JAYMFT010094459.1:0-13931 GCA_038088735.1 Panulirus argus | reverse complement strand
ATACGCATATACACGTACATATACATATATAAAAACACATTCATACATACATACATACATACATACACATACATATACATATATACACATAAACACATTCAAAGTTGCTCGCCTTCATCCATTCTCGACACCACCCTGCCCCACAGGAAACAGCACAAATGCATGAACGATAACAAAAAATAGAAATAGCTTGTACATTCTTTTCTTTTCCCCCACACCCGATGGCCGCTCCCTGAGTCAGCGAGGTAGTGCCAGGAAAGAGACGAAAAAAGGCCACATTTCCTCACACTCAGTCTCTAGCTGTCATGTGTAATGCACCGAAACACAGCTCCCTATCCACATCCAGGTCCCACAGACCTTTCCATGGTTTACCCTAGACGTTCACATGCCCTGGTTCAGTGCATTGATGGCACGTCGACCCCAGTATACCACATCGTTATATATATATATATATATATATAAAGAACAAAAGTAGCGAATGTACATAAAATGCTAGTGGTGGGACGAAGAAGTTGCTAGTGAAAGAGAAAAGGGAGACGTTTGGGTGGTATTTACAAGGAAGGAGGGCAAATAATTGTGGGAGTGGGTGGGGAAGGATAAGAAAAACCGGCAGGTCAAGAGGAAGGTGCAGGGGTTGAAAGAGAGGGCAAATGAGAGTTGGGGGTGAGCGAGAATCAGTAAACCTTAGGGAAATAAGAATTGCTTGTGGAATAAGGTGCGAAAAAATTACCTGCTCCGCTGTGGTTGACGACTTTTGAATATTCACTAACTTGGTGTAGCTTTTTCTTCGTTTTCGAATCTGAATGACGCAAATGTTTTAGCACGTGTAAAATGTAAGCTAAACACTGATATCTCGCTTATCTCTCCCAGAACTCTGATAAAAGAAGCTATGTCAAGCCAGTAATACCAAACTTGCAAACCCACGATACATTTTGTCATACTTTCGTAATAAGGGTAAAAAAAAAAAATGGCACATACTTAAACCCTTGGATTTGTAATATGTAATTCATATTTCACTCTACATACCATAACAGTCAGGTCAGTTGTCAGTAACTACATACCATACCAGGTAGTCCATTTATCAACAACTACACATCATACCAGTCTGGTCAGTTATCAATAACTATGTAAACAATAGATTCACAATCTACCCAGTATGATTCAGGGCTCCTGATTTACATACACAACAACTGACATAGCACTTAAAGGTCGCATTCAGGGCGCGTGTTTTGGGCCTTGCGTTCTACGTACTTAAAAAGCTTTTCCATAAAAGACGAGTGCGACTATTGGATAGATTTGCATTTCGGACAAAAGTTGTGAGAGTCAGACAATGCTATATGTCTTTGGCTAAAGCATTAGTAAGTCTCTGACCTGTAGTCAAGGAGTGAGTAAATGTGACACTAATACGAGGGTTGATGAAGACGAGTCTCTCTCAGTGCTTCTTGTGCTTCCACTATCGCTCACTGTTGATTTCATTTGCATTTCCCAAATGAATTTAATCTGTTGATGCCATCTCCCTTTCTCAGTACCAAATATTACCTCATCATCATATACAACCTTTCAGTTATTTCATTAAGTGTTTGTGATGGATAACAGTCTTATACATATGAGGAATTACATTCATAACAACAATGGTTAAATTTAGTTTGTGCATTTGGGGACAGATTACATTTATGTTTATGACAAACGTTTTTCTCATCCCTAACGAAAAAAGTACGCCAAGTGTGGCAGGTACTTGATGCAATACAGGTAACTGGTACGGACATCCTTCTCAAGTTTCATGAAGTGACAAAATTCCAGGTTCTAAAGCCTGATGCAACAGCAGAGTCAGCCCTGTTTGTAGATAGTTTCCTGCCGAAGCTGATGCGACGTTAGCAAAATGGATTTGTCCATTAGAATCTTAACTAAGTTGCTTACTGATCCTAGTTACGCTGATCAGATCTGCCAGTGAGGATCATGTTTAAGGACACGGATAACCCGGTAGGCTCATTAGGCCTGTCAGTGAGGGTCATGTTTCCGGATATGGACACACTGGGGAAATGTAAGCCTTGCTAAAAATTTTAGCTGTCGGCTGAAAGGCCTGACACAACTGTGGTGCTTCACCTTAACCCAATTAAGTACCAATCAGCCTACCAAGCAGAGACGAGATAGAGGCGCTGCGCACTATTGATAAGCACCGGAGGTGGATCACAAGCTAATGGATTAAAACTCCGATACGCTAACGCTTTACACAGTAAAATCCAAAATGATCAAAGAAACCACGTTTGGATGTTCAGGCTTGTCTTGTGCTGAAATAATCTTCAAAATATCAGCAAAACTCGATGTATTTTCTACACTGAAAATATACACAAAACATTTGTCAACACATCAATTTCAGTTTATCTATATTTCACATCAAATAACCTACAGATGTAAGACATCTGCATCACTATTTCAAGGATTTTCACACCACGACATCACAGCAAAAACTGCGCCTCACAGTCCGTCGTTCGCAGCTTTTCACCTTCAGGTGACGCATGCTCTTTGTACGACGAGAAACAGTAATGGTACACGTGGTACCGGTACCACCACTGACACAGCGTAACGGTACGACCCCTTGGGTATGATGGCCTGGCATTTCATATGACCCTTCAGGGGTCACGCCGAAAATCAAGTCATCATACCCAAAGGTCGCACCCTTATGCTCAAGGGATTAATATGCTTGTAACAGGTGGTGACCACTTGCCACGGCACACAGGTGTGGTTACAGCTGCCACCACTCACCCTGGCGCGCCGGCAGCGCCACACTGGACACCAGGCGTTGGCGCGTTTCACCTACAGTTAGTGTTGGGCAGACACGTTAGTAGGTCGAAGTGTTTTTCTAACTCCATCTACTCGACATATATCAAAATACATAAATGATTTTATCTACTGTCCACTTTTCTAGATAAATAATTTGTCAAAATTTTATGTTCGAACAATAAAATGCTCTAAAAGGTTACGAAAATCATGCAAGAACTGTGAACTGAAAGACAAGCGAATGAACCACATAGCTTTTGTTTCTGATCGACCAGAACCAATTTCTTGTTATTTTATTAATAACTCTAATGATAAATTCATGGCCTCAGTAATTGGGAATCATATAGTGCATACATTACGAGACAAAATCAGTGCAGTGATGTTCACAGTTAAATGAAACTAGATTAGGTTACTGTACACAGTGAACGCTGCTCTGTCGTGTAACTCTGAGTGAGATAAGCATAGAAATCCAAACATGTAAATTTTAACCTTTATATACACCTCATGGAGGGTAAATGTGTACAACGCATATATGTGAATCATATATGATAACTGAGGTAAAGTTCCATTCTTTAATCAAAAATAAATCTTTAATTTCTGTATCCAAGTTGTCAATGTCTGATTGCCAACCGTTCGAACAATATTTTAATTTCATGTGAACAAATTTTCCTGGTACGTGACTGACTGAACGTAATCTTGTATTACAAGTTATCAGTGCAATCAGTCGCTTGATTTCCACGACTTAATATGTTGAGTACTACTACGAGTCAACCCTTAAGTTCGAAGACTTGATTCACCTTACTCAAGGGTCAGGTCATCGACCTCAGTGGGCTTAAGAGGTCGCATTCAATACAGAGGAATAAGTTGATATCAAACATGATAAGATATAAGCCTAACCTACGGGGTGAGGAAGCTGAGGCTCCGTCGTACTTGTATATAGTTAGCATTAAGGTCGAGAACTAGCACGTAGGCCAATCAGGTGGAATGTGTGCTCCGTTAGTGTCTCAGCTTTGAAATCCCTAAGACGTAAAAAATGTTAGTATGCATTATTCTTTACGTGTTAATTAATAAAAGAAAAGTTACCTTTCAAAACTTTGTATCCAGAATGATTGTTTCTTAGTGATTTTCCGTTAGCCTTCTCTCTGTACTGATGGCGAAGATTTAAGCATGGAAACTGCTGCTCCTGGATGCCCTGCCTCTCTGCCCAAGTTTGGAAGGGTACATTTGGGCGCTCCCACTGCGCCACAACACCAGTGCCTTCCTTCACCGGAGATCCGTCGGTACTGCTGACTGATGCCCTGTAATCGATGGGGTCTTCGCGTGTGTCTAAGATTCCTTCGCCACTCCGAAACGATGGCACCGACTCGTGAATGTTTTCAAGTATAAGTGCTTCTTGGATTTCGTCATTTCCCAATGTCAGTGGCGTATCAGGAGCAGCCAGGGAATCTAGACTACCAGGTTGTAAAGTGTAAGATGTAAGGTTCCTCTTGCCAGGATCATGGATGATGTCATCCTCACATACACCTGAGGATGATGCATCCTCGTCGGCCCCAGTGGTAATGTCCCGTAAATCCTCCTTGTATGATGTTTCCGAATCCTCAACAGAGTCATCGTCATCATCTAAATATTGAGTCACATGTAAATGTATGCCAACTGTCGCTAACCTGTGGTCACCCGCAGCGCTGGCACCGTATGACTGGGAAGTTACCACGGGGTTTGGATAGTCTTCTCTTTGTAAACTTAGGATCACCTTTTTAGCCTTTCTATTGACTGAAGAACTTTCGATAGTACGAGGCTCATTATTGCTCTCACGGCTGCTCAACTCAGATGCCTGCTTCGCGGGATAATCTGTGGTAAGTTGCTTTTTTTCAACCTCTTCTTCATCACCAGATCGTTGATCTCCAGACATAAATTCATCATTAGAAAAAGTGTCTTTTGCTGACATACTGTCCTCAGCGTTCGATGAACTCTTCACATTCATGTCTTCATTCTCTGAGTCGATTATTTCATCCACTTCCTGCATCACTTCTGTTGCGAGACATTTGTCATCACCCAGATTGAAATCTAACCCACAATTTTTCCTCTGAACCTCCACTTCTTCCTTCGTCTCTTCTTCGTTTGCCTTGTAGTCTCTGTGAACACTCGTGGGTGACGCTCTATCTTTACCCTTCTTATTTCGTCTCACCGGTACAGGAGGAACCTCTCCGTCCTCTAAGATCTGAAGTCCCTCTTTATTTCTAATTTCCGATTGTTTCTTTTCGAAAGGAGATGAGTGTTTGTTGTCCTCATAAAACTCCATTGATGAATAAAAAGTAAAAATGCTTTGAAAACTTTCTACAGAATCTGCTGAGGACGGCTTGACGAAAGGACCGAGTTCAGGTATCTCTGAAGGAGTGTTTGGCGAGCACTGCATATCGTAGTTCTGTTTCCGGCCGAATATTTTCGGGAAACAGCTGATCTTTTCACCATTCTTTGGTTGATGTGAAATTTTCCTTCCAAAGTTATGCTGTAACGTGGAGTATAATCTTTTCCTTAAGGAACCTGTCCTTTTCATGGTATTGTCTTTCTTTTTCTCGGCGTGTGTCGATCCCTCACACGATCCCTCAGACACAGTGCGGTTGCGCTTTCTAGGAAGAGGAGTACTGGTGTGACGCTTAGGGGAGCTAGCATCAAATTCCTCCCGAGACTCGCTGAGTAGCATTACCGACACTCTCTCCGGCTGGCGAGGAAACAGAAGTGGGTCGTAATTCACGACGGACGATATCTCCGGGCAAGAGAATTTCAGTTCGCCAGAGGTATGTGGAGGGCGGCAGGTTGCCGTTGAAGCTGCTCGTGCCACCGGCCTCCTGTTGCTGGGGGTGTGGACGTCGGGCGTCGAGGGAGGCATAGCTTGTGCTTTGCTACGTCGAGGAAGTGAGTGAAATCTACTTGCTCTTTCCGGAACTTTTGGCGTTGATTTAACACGTCGATAAGCATCCCTGGTATCTGAGGTGTAGGCAGCTTGCATACTCTCGGGCAATTCGCTCCTTACCGATGGAGAAGTCTTTCTCTTTCTCGCTGGAGGTCGAGGAAACTCTTGATCTTTCTCAGGAATTGCTATTTCTGGAGAGGATCTAACATCCGTCTGGACATCTCTATACTCCGCATGACACGCAGAACCATCTTCGATTACGTCCTCTGTGTCACATGATGTGACATGTGAGGCTGAAACTAATTCCGCTTCGGTGGTCTTCGTAGTTACATTATCATCATCCTTGACATCATCTTCATCTAACATTTCCTCCGCTTCTGATTTCTTATTTTCTTCCGTATCGAAAGTTTCTTCCGTTTGTTGGGAGATCATGGCATCTGGATTACTTGTTACAAAAGCCTCGATCACCGATGAGTTTGTATCGTGGTTACATTCAGCTTTCCTCTGACATCCACCATCACCACTGGAGACTTCATAATCGAAGGAAACCTCCGTGGGTGGATTCCCTGGACCATTCGTGGTTTCCGTTACAACCAGCTTACTATTTTCTTCGGATCTGAGGAGAATATCCGCCACATCATCGATAATGGCGTCCCTACTAACTTCCACCATCCCATTCTCCTGAGGTGCCACATCCGTCTCATCACCGTCACATGACGAGGTCCTTGCATCACCTGAGTCATTAGTATTCACCCCCTGCCGAACCTTCCCCGGATCATGAGGCCCTCGCGCGGATGGGACCTGTTTTCCTAGTGGGTCTTCCGTTGCCTCACCTTCCGAACTTGACCCAGAATCAACAGACGACTCATTTTCTTTATAGAGAATGGCCTCATTTTCTCTCAGAGTCGCAGTATTTTGGGGAGTTACTGTTGCGTTATCCACTTGAGCTGTCACAGTAGGTTGCTTACAGTATTTCTTACGCCTTACAGGTCTTGTTGGAGGTTTTGCAGGTGCGTTACTGACCTGTACATCAGCTGAAGACTCCTTTAACTTTGATGTGTTGTTGTTGACTTCAGTATTTTTAGGTTCACTTGACAGGCGACGTAAAAACAATCTCTTGGGCTTTGGAGGAGGACAGTCAGAAATAGAGGGAGTAGTGGCATCGGGATCTTGTGTCACATAAGGATGAGACGTAGATGAAGTATCACAATTCTGTTGACATGTCATCTTTCCATCATTTTCTCCTTCCTCATCTTCATGTCTTTTAACTTCACTGAAATTCTGTTCTGTTACAGTATCGTATGTTACATCTTTCTTTTCTGGAGCATGATCCTGGTCCTGTGTGGCAGATTCCAGTTTGATTCCATCATCGTGTTCTGATGGCGTTTGGTCTACTATTTCATTGTCTTTCGCTGAGAGCACTTCAATCGCGTCGTTGTCACTGCTTTCCTCTTCGTTAACAGGTGTCTGCTTACTGTTTTTGAAGAATGATCGTCGATCGGCAAGGGAAAATGATTCATAGTTTCTTCTGCTCTCACCGATAGCCTTGCTGTACTCCTCAGTAAACTCATCCTGGTTTACTATGTTGTCTTGTGTAATCAGCGTCTCAGACAAGACGTCCACCTGTGAACCTGATGGTGCCATGTCACCCATGACTTGTGACGATGGTGGGACATAACTATGTTCACTAGACCTGTTTGCATTCACGTTCTTAGTGTTATGATCTGGCTCACGATCTGACGTCAGACAGAACACGACCCAGTCATCTGACAGCATCAACATGTCACTGGTCTCATGGTCACCGTCCGCCCTAGTACAGTCCAGGAGAGGAAGGCAATCAACGTTATCAGCAGGGACAGTGGGCGTCCGGAAGTCACTGGTCTCAGTGGTCTCCGAGTCAATGAGACAAAGCTCAGCTTCCGCAATATTACAGCTTGTATGTAAAACACCTTCTGGGACACCAACTTCCGCCACAGGTGCAACAGATCCGAGAATGTTGTTATCCATTATTGCACTAAACGTTACATCCTCTGTGGTTGGAGCGCTACTGACGGTGTTTACGCCGGGGTTATTTGCGGTGCTGCTAACATAGCCTGAATCTATATTCATATCACTAGCAGGGCGTGGATTAGCATTATTACCTGTGTTTGCGACTCCAGCATCCCCTTCTTTACTTGTGTTGAAGGTCATAGCTTTAATGTCCACATCTGAGTATCTCACCTGTGCGTCTAAATCATTTCCCGAACAGAGATCTGAACTAGTTATATCATTAGCTGCAGTCCCAGCAAGATCTGAACTAGCTTTGTCATTACTTATAGGATTTGCAAAATGTGGACTAGGTTCTTCATTGCTTGTTTTGCTAGCGACGCTTGAGGTAACACCACCTTCTGTAAGTACGTTCTCAGTAGTACAAACGTTAGGCAAGTCAGGTTCTTGAGTATGAGCACGTACGTATTCCTCACCCTCCTCAGACGCAGTCATTACCTGACTCTCATCAATGTTGTCCGTGTGTGTGTCGTCAGTATCAACTGTAATGAGGATGTCATCTTTAGCTATGTTTCTGTTGCCACTTTCAGTTGTGGTTATGATGTCGGTATAGGCTGTATCTTTGTCATCAGCATCAGATGTGCTCCAAATCTCAGACTCGGCTATGTTTCTGTTACTTATATCTCTGCTGCCCATCTGAACTGTACTTATAACGTCAGCGTTAGCTGAACTTCTATTGTCAGCATCTACCGTCCTTCTGTTGTCACAGGAATTTGCACTTATTATTGCAGTATTAAACGCGTCTCTGAAATCAAAATCGGCTATTTTTATATCGTCAGTATCAGTTGTACTAGTGACTTCACAATTAACTTTGTTTCTTGCATCGGTATCAGCAGTCGTTCTGTAGTCGTTATCAACTGTGTTGGTAATTTCAGCATTTGTCGTGTTTCTAATTTCAGTTTCAGTTGTGTTTACGATTTCCTGATAAGATTTGTTTCCGACTTCATTAACAACTGTCTTCACGCTGTCATTTTCAGCTGCTCTGACGACTTCGGCATTACCTGTGTTGCTGATATCGGTATCAGCTTTACTTGTGTTATCATCACCGGAAGTGCTGATCATTTCGGTAAAAGCTGTGTTTCTGGTGTCACTCTCGTGTACTCCTCGGTTATGATTCTTAAGAGCGTTTACGTCTTTGCCTTCAGCACCAGCTGTTCTGGTGATTTCACTATCGGCTGTGCTTCTGTCACTCGTCATTACAAGATATACACTGCCATCATCAGGTATGCTGGCGATTTCAGCATTAGAAATATCCGAGTTGTTGGTGTTTGTGATGACAGTATTAACGGGGCTTTTTAAGTCAATTGTACTCGTAATGCTCTTGTCAGATGTGCTTTCGAGATCAGTTTCAATAATGTATGTTCTGTCATTATCAACTAACTTCGTCATGTCACTGTCATTCGAGTACATGACATCAGCACCCGATGCATTTCTGATGACCATATCAGCTGTATCTGTGGTGTTGGACTCAGCTGTGTCTGTAGTATCAGCATGATTTGTGATTGATATAGCGGTATCATCTGAGTTTTTGAGGTCGGTGGGTTCATTTATAATGACAGCGTCGAGTGTGTTTATAACGCTGGTATTTTTTGTGTCTAAGACGTTTGCGCCAACTGTGATCGTGGGCTCAGTAGTGGCGGTGCGTGCACCTTCAGTATAAGCACTGCTCGGGGTGTCAGGAAGAGAAGAGTCTGTCAGAAGGATGACATTTGTCGCCGCGACCACGGAGTTAGATGCAGTAATGTCAAGGCTGTTACCGCTTGAAGGAACTTCATGCATCATGGCTGCGACCGAATCACTACTACTGTGTAGCCTTTCTGTGACACCAACATTATCGTCGACTAAAATACCTTCCTCTTCGCCGTGAGCGTTTGAATGTTCATCGCCAACATGGTGACTAGTGCTAACAATGGCTGGACTAGACTGAGGTTCTGTTGTACTTTCGACAGGGAACTTCCAGGAGTCTCTTGTTTGTGGGTTTTCTGTTAATACGTCTTTAGGTGTATCGCTTTGGGAAGGATTTCCAGCGTTACGAACAATACTCCCTTCTTCCCTAACGATATCCTGGGGCGTAGGGTCACCGGAAAGGTCCATTCCCTCTTCAGTTATGTCGTACAATTCCATTTTCACAGAATCCGTATCTTCGTCTGACGACACCTCGAATTCGTAGATGGTGGAGAGGATCCGCTCTCCAGTTAGTATGTCGAAGTATGGCTCGGTGCTGGAGTAGCCCCAGGACTCATCCCGCATCTCGAAATTGTAATCCATTAACATGTCTTTTGAAGCCTCGTCCAGCTCAGGGAATGGAGGCATAACCTGCATGTAGAAGTCTTCATCCTCGGGAAGACAACCCAGCAAATTACATGAATCATCTATTTCTGGAATGAAATCGTCTGCATTTTCAAAAATCTCTGCGTCAACTTCCCTCTCGAAGTTTCTGAGATAAGTTTCAGGTACGCCGTGCGGTGTTTGCTGACAAGGTGTGTAAGTGTCGTTAGTGTCTGGATCATAGGCAGAGGCTTCCACCTTAGCATGATCGGGTAAATTAGTTTTGTGATGATGCTGGATGAGCATTATACCCTCCTTAAGGCTAGGAGATCGGTGCTGCAGACGCCCGACAGTCCGTCTTATGGGTTCGAATTCTGCGAACGAGTGACTACCACTTGCTAAAGTACAGTTGATAAAAAAATCATTGGACATTGGAACATACCATGACATGTCTGTAGACCCATTATCACTGTTGTTCTCATAATTTTGTGCATTTCTGAGATCAGACGTTGTTTTATGAGTCGTTTTGTCAGCCTGAGCTTCATCATCATCTGCTTCCAAGGAATCAGAGTAATCAGACTCTGTCGTGCCATGCTCAGAAATGCCACTATCTGTCATGAGGGAGTCGGTGTTAGTCTTGCATGACAGTCGTGACCCTACAGGTATCTGCGGGGAGCACTGGCCGGGGAATATGGACTCCTCCTTCACCTCCGTTGGGCTGGCGTCCGTCGAAGTGGAAGAAGAAAAGTTCTCTTGAAGGTCACACATTGGGCTCTCCGGACTGGAAGATCTGCAGACTTTCCCTCCTTCACATCCATTCTCTTGAGACACAGCCTCTACACTCACCAGGGTTGTTAGACTACTGAGATCCATTACTGCTTCACATGTGAAAGTCTTACCTGCTGAACTGACTGTGTCCTCAACATTACGGGAGTTCCCTGCTTTCCCGGGTTCTTTCAATGAATGGGCGTCCTTGTTTATTTCTTCACCAGTAGTATGATCCCGGACGGCTGTTGCTACACAAGTATTCGATGACGAGAGTACCTGATCTGTGTCACACTTTTCATACACAACTGTATTTTCATTGTCGTGTTTACAGTGATGTAATTTGTTTTGGATGTCTAATACGCCAGCAGCTAAATGTAACATACTCTGGCACAACAGACTCCGGTCAACAAATTATGCTTCCTCACGGCTTGTAAAATATTAATGCACTTGAGACACCAATGCTTGAAATACTATATTGCAAAATATGGAAGGAAAGACACCAGTGCAATGAAACCACAGGCACCACACACAAGAGTTGGATCACGAATGTATCAATACTGTCCTGGCAGCTCACCACAGTTGGCACCTCTGATTAACTGTTCACTCCGATGTGGCTGGTTGAGAGAGCACTCGTCAGGCAAGTCTTACACAACCTTGTGCTCGCTCTAAGACACTTTCTGAACAACGGTATGCCTCACTGGTCGAAAATATCAAGAGACGTTCGTTAGTTAAGCGATTCTCAGTAAACTAAATTCTGTTTCCTTACACTTAGTTCCTAAAGTTCTGTTCTGTTAAGGTCACTCCACTATCTGGAGGTAAAAAAGTCAGCTGGAATGATTATGGAAACGAATGGAACTTATGTTTTCACTATCAACCGTTTCAGGATTAAGCAGCACCAGCTCCCAGTCACAGCAGCTCTCAGCCTCACATTCACCTGGGCACTGGCGAGCCTAGCCTAGATGTGTGAGATACCCGGCATGAATTTCGTAATACAGGAACTGCATGACCTATGCAGTTACCTGCTACTTATCTGCAGTAGGACACCTTAACGATGTCTTTCTCCTCAGGAAAGAAATATATAAGGCGTAATCTATGACCTACTGTCAAGATGAAGTATTAATAACGTAAGAGGTACGGGGGGCAGAGCAGTGATGTCGTCCATCCTGACTATACACGGGGTCTGGTCCTCCCCGGCACACCACACACGAGTTTCCTGTGACCACAACACCACCGAGGCCCTTGGCAGACTGCTCAGCCCTTCATCCATACCCGGTCAGGCGCGGCCGTTGAAGGGCACGTGGTGGAGGGGAGGGGGGTGGATGGGAGGGCAGGTGGGGAGGGCAGCAGCACTGGGACCAGGAGGGAAAGTGAGTGGGATCCGCTTTGCATGCAAGATAATGTCACACGCTCAAGGACTGCGGGTATGCAGCTCTGATGAAGCTGCTGTGGTGTCTTGCTGCGGGTTGATAATAGAACGAAATCAGATCATGAGACGTGATCCTCAGTGGACTCGACAAAGGAGTGTTCATGATACAAACAAACAAATCCCAGACCTTGAGCCACACACGACCACGCACACCGTATGAAGTGGTCAGGCTACTCTCCGTATTTATATGATCCAGTAAAGGCAAAGCAATATTGCATCCAAAGAGACCAAAAATCACATTTGGAAATACGTAGAAAACCCAAATCTTTCGTCATTCTGTAAAGAAACAGTCAAGTACAAGTCAGGCGGCGGCAGCAGAGGGTCTTGGGTTAGTAGGTTAACAGGGCCCAGCCACCCTCACTCCTAAAGGAGATAAACATTTAGCACAAAACGAACACAACCGTCTTACGAAAGTGTGTATGGAACTGGTAACATAGGTACTCCCACTATACCCGGCTTACAGTAAGGTGCGTTATGAAGAAAAAGTAATCTATTTCATAGTTACTACATCCACCTCAGTTTATCTGTAATAATAAACGTATTCACAAATATATCCAAGTTAAATCAATTCCAGCTCACGCACACACACACTCCTCGAGTGTATAATTCCCTTCCCGAACTGTATAAACACCAGGACACTTTCAAGGAGGAGTTCTGGGAAATTATGAGTAAAAAAAAGGTGAATATGAAATGTCTCCATACGGCAGGACCGACCCACTACTCCTTCAGCCTAGAGGCTGTGTTCCAGACGGGAAAAGTTCTCGACGACGCTGTGCTGTTCTGTTCCTTGAGAACAACGGAACAGCCTCATCGAAAGTGACTTTCCGTACATCATATATATATATATATATATATATATATATATATATATATATATATATATATATATATATATTGCTGAAAACACACATGGAAAAAGAAATACGAGATCCAGAGCGTTTTCGTGTATTAACACATCTTCAGAGGAAGAAGTGTTGATACACGAAAGCGCTCAAGATCTCGTGTTTCCTTATCCATGTGCTTTTTTTTCAGTATTTATAGAATCACGGGTCTTGTTCTGATTTTTTGCATATATACATACATACATATATATATATATATATATATATATATATATATAGCACTAAAGAAGATTAAGCGCATGAAAGCCAGAGCCAAGACGCCCAGTGTTGATATTCCTAAGCAGGGAGAACCCATGAGCGCTCACCACCCCTGTGTTGTGCTTATCATTGCTGGTCATATCTAGTTCTATATATTTCTCTCTTATATCCCATGTTCTGTAAGACATATTTCATGATATATAGTCATATGATCTTTCTCTATGCACAGTGATATGTGTAAGGTCCTCATTGTAACTGTCCAACCTTTCTTTTACCACGTTCATATTGTGTTTATAGTAACTAAATTGCGTTCATGTTTTTCTTACAATGTTATTCTGATTTGCGTCTGGTGATGAGTGACGATATCCTCGTAACGTTACTAGTTAAATAATGTTCGTCTACGCCTAATGTTGCTATGTGTATTGCCACCTGAGTGGGTCGATTGCTTCGTGATTGTGTATAGAGAGCTGCGATATGGGTGCCTTGCTTCATCTGTTCCTGGCGCTCCCTCGCTAACGCGGGAAACGGCAACGAAGTTTGAAAAAAGAAAGAAAAAATCCATCTACTTATCCATCTATTTAGCTATCTATCTGTCTCCACACACACACACACACACAAATATATATATATATAT
>JAYMFT010094448.1:0-13931 GCA_038088735.1 Panulirus argus | reverse complement strand
TGAGAAAAGTGCAGTCTTATAACTCAAGCTTTATGGAGAGAGAGAGAGAGAGAGAGAGAAAGAGAGAGAGAGAGAGAGAGAGAGAGAGAGAGAGAGAGAGAGAGATTGACAGAGCGCATCCCAAAGACCGTCAACAGAGGTTCCGGCGACCCAGGACTAGCTTATCTACTTTTGAGCTTAGAGCTGACAGGTCCGATACCCTGGCAACATCAGCCAGCAGGAGAGACAGACTACACACGGCTCCCTGTAAAAAGATTTTCCCCAAAAGCAGGGCTAGTGCGTAGTGCTCACCGCAGGGTAAATAGGGTTATAAAAACGCGTCGTGTGAGTTACGTGTTGTCAAGCGTTATGAGTGAGATAGTGAGACTATGTTGTGAAGTGCAAGACAGCAGCCCACGTGTGGGTGAGGCACGGGACATAGACAGCTGGCTGGGTCAGAGGAAGGGTAAAGACATGTCACGGGTCAGTGTCATGAGTAGTGTCATTTTTTCTGTCTTATCTGACGACTTGACAGAGAGTTCCAAGCTGACCTTGTTCCCTGAGCAGCTGTGGTCCAGAGTGACCTTCCTCACCGCTACCCTACAAGTTAAGGTACCGCACGAGTGGTAGGTACCTGAACTTGTGCGGTACTTTGATTTGTGCGGTACCTCAGCCTGTGTAATAATTCAACGTTTTGTGGTACCTCAACTTATGCTGTATCTTGAGTGGTACTACGCCTGGCCAGCCGTAGAGGGCAGGAAGGGCCACACGTGGCCAGCCCCAGAGGGCTTGGAGAGCCACACCTGGCCAGCCTTTGAGGGTAGGGAGGGCTACATCTGGCCAGCCCTAGAGGGTAGGGAGGGCCACACCAGGTCAGCCCCAGAGGGTAGGGAGGGCTAGGACACCAGCCATACAGGAAGGTGGTGGGCCACACGGGGGCCGCTTACGACACCTGCCGAAAAGCTGTGATTGTGGACGGGCGAGCGTTAGCGGTGTGGCCCCCGAGTTTGGGGGCGGGGTACTCCCGTCCGTGGGCTGACGCTCCTCTGATTTAACGGTGACCTTCCCGTTGTTGTTGGGGGGGGGGCAGTGGGCGGTGGGCGGTGGGTGGGTGGGGTGGTGTAGTGGGCGGTGGGCGGAGGGGTGCAGCAGCTGCATCCTATGGCTGGAGGGGGAGGGGGGAGGGGGGCTCCAGCCCACGTGTCCAAACAATTGGATCCAAACATGTGGAGAGGAGGGGAGGGGAGGGGAGGGGGGAGGCCAAAGGCTCGTTGGTAATATCAGTAATTATGATAATGATGATAATGATAATGGTTAATTAAGCTGTGATTAATTTTTTCCATCTCATGGCCTTTTCACCCGAGTTGGCCACGACTCCCGGGGCGCTTAACGCGCCGTGATCCTTCCCTCGCTGTTAAAGACGTCAGTTGTAGCCAACGGCAGTCCATTTTCAGGGAAAACACACAACGGTAAACGGGAGGGGCGGCGGGTTATAACAGCACATACGCTAGTACAGAAACAGATATTGATATGCAAGTTACTGAATAATGTGTTTGTTTTATCAATAATGATGATGTCAGCAGCAGATGTGATGGGATCTCATGTATATGTTTGTATTTGCGTTCACGTGCGTCCAGTGATTATCCTAGAGACATAACACAACAAAAGTATTCCAAATATTACACACGAAAACATAATCATGATGATGCCAAGTTCCTTATCGGAAAATCAAGATATCAAGTCATTCGAAAAAAAAAAGTCAATCAGTATTATTTACTGCAAAATAAATGGACGGAAAAATGAGATAAAAGGAAAAACGATTCATCTTTCGTGCTTTCATGGCCAGGAAGAATAGCTTTCTTAACCAGCTGTCAACCACAGTCTGACTCACGCAACATAAGCCTTATATAAGGACGGAGAAGATAGAGAGGTATATCTCCACTACCCCAGATGCCTGATCCACGCTCAACAGGGGGTCCAACCTCTCCATCCTCACAACCTCTTCATCATCACAACCTCCTCCTCATCACAACCTCATCATCATCACAACTTCCTTATCATTATAACCTCCTCATTATCGAGGGGACAAGTCAAGTGAAGAAGACACAGTTACAGACGCGTTCGCTGGAGATGTTGCTAACTCCATTTTGCGACCCCGATCATACAGTATCCCAGTTTCCAGGTTATGTATTTAAGGCATTAACGGTTTTCCTAAATGCAAATGATTACCATTACAGGAATTCGGTCCGAGTGTGACATCCTACATACCGACTACTTCATATCAGGACACCTCTGGAGGACTTCTTTGTATTCCCGTTGGCAAAGTTCCCACACAGCGGAAGGCGAGCACAACACGCACAGCTATGGAAGGTCTGCTTAGCCCCAGGTTGGGTCAGGCTGCGTGGCGCCTGCGTGTAACTGTTCCAGTCTGCACCGCTCGTGCTGGGTCAGGGGTGAACCCGCCTGTGCTCTTTATGGGTTCCGTGTGCATGTGTGTGTGTGTGCGTGTGTGTGTTTGTGTGTGTGCGTGTGTGTGTTTGTTTGTGTGCGTGTGTGTGTATGTGTATATGTGTGTGTGTGTGTGTGTGTGTGTGTGTGTGTGTGTGTATGTGTATGTGTGTGTGTATGTGTGTGTGTGTGTGTGTGTGTGTGTGTTTGTGTGTATGTGTGTACAGGAGAGAGTAAAGATAGCTGGTACATATATAGAAGGTTGACAGACGGGGCAACATACGAGTAAAACTTTCTTCCCATTTCAAAATTACAATCAAACACACCACACGTCATAACGCTGGGCTTCCAAACACATCGTTAACCATTTTGGGTAAGAGGAAACTGGAGTCTTGCCTCATAAAGCTGTTAATTAGGACAAAGGCCGGATTCCTGTGATGTACGAAATGAAAGTAAAGTGAAAATCCCTGATATTCAGATTTATTGAGTGAAGATTACGACCAGGAGGATTTGGGGCTCACTCTGGGATTGCAGAGACGACTAACACATGAGATTAGAGAGACGATGAGCACATGGTATTAAGTAGAGGATTAACATTTGAGATTAAGAAGGAGCACTGAAAGGATTAATACATGAGACCACGTAGTCGGTTAACAAAAATGCCACAAAGAATGACTTTAGCTAAATAGAATTACCAACTTGACTTCTGCTCTCCGAGGCGACCTCCATCAAGAAGACGGTAGCGAGGGTTACTCATCCGAACCCTTCAGGAACACCACCTACTGCCTGATGTTGCTGTCACCCCTAATGTTGGTTCGTCTCTCTCTCTCTCTCTCTCTCTCTCTCTCTGTCTGTCTCTCTCTCTCTCTCTCTCTCTCTCTCTCTCCCCTCCCATGGCTGGACTTTCAACCTGAAGTGATTGCCCTCGGTGGACCGCTCCCGAAATCCCACATGAGCCCTACTGTTCTCCGCGCTTACCACCTCTCCAGGATAGCCCAGTGGTCTCCAGGTAGGGCCGTCCTCTACACTGATGGCTCTGATGTCCCTGCTACGGGCAGGGCCGGGGCTGGTGTCTACATCTCCCGTCCTGATGCCCCTAAGTCTATCAAACTCTCTCTCGCAGTCTTTGGCGGGGCATCCTCCACTCAGCCTGAGCTGATAGCCCTCCTTGCTGCTCTTCTTGCTGAGGAAACAAGCGGTGGTCTCTTCCCTTTGCTTGTCTGCTGCGATTCCAGGTCTGCTCTCTATGGGATCGCATCTGGATCAGGGGAGAATAAGGATCTTATCCTCAGAATACAAGGGCTGACATCAATACTTCAGGATGCAGGCCGTCCTGTGACGTTCCTATGGATACCCAGTCATGTCGGTATCTCGGGGAATGAGGCAGCAGATGGCCTTGCAAAGACCGGCTGTAACAAGGCCACACCTGACTTCATTGTTCCTCGAACACTTCGATAACTCAGGACCCAAATTCGCTGCAAGCAGAGGGAAGCTCGAGAAGCAGCCGTCCCCCTGGACTCCCCGCCCACCTGGTACGAAACCCTCCGTAAACTCCCTGACCTCTCGCATGTCTGTGGGAAAGGGTCACGGAAAAGGGACGCGATTGCTGCCCGTATCATCATTGGGTATAACTGCTTGGGAGATTGGCATCCCTACCTCCCCCAAGCAACGCGCTTGTCCATCATGCAAAACACCCGAAAGCCGCACCCTTGTCCACTGCCTTCTAAGGTGTCCCCACACACAACACTTCCGTGACGCCTGCTCGATCACCACTCCACGACCCCCTGACGGAGACACGATGACCCCTCCCCCACCCCAATACTGCCAGACATTATGTAAATAATATTGATGTTGTGCTGAAGGAATATCCTAACTTTCCTAGGTTTTAGTAAGCCCTTTGCTATATTCATATGTACTCGCGACACTTGCCAGAGGCTTCTGGTATAATTCTACAGGGGTACCTAGTGACGGCACTAGGATCCCGATTCCTCTATCAAGGAATAAGATATTGAAGATGAACTGAACTGAGTATACTCGAGCAGCCATGTTGTAATTAGATAGGCAGCTTGACTGGTACATACAATATGCGCTAATCCACTACGAAAAAGTGTATCCTTGTAAATTTTCACTATTAGTTACTAAGGATACTGACTAAGAAATGTTAAGGTGACTGTATTCCTTTAAATATTTTTTAGGCACGATGATTATAGCGGAGAAATAAGTCGTGCGTCTGTATTGTACTCCACAGACGAACTCACGAATATTCAGGAAAAGATGAATATTTAGACAAATGATTTACCCCATCCCGATAGGTTAAGAAAGATCTTGTTCCTAAGGCAGGGCCCTGAAAATGAAAGGCTCCCAACCTTGCATCACCGTGTGTCGGGTAGCCCAAGGGAGACGCTAGAAACGTTAGGACCCGAATTTCCTTAAATGGCCGGGGGGGAAAGGAAAGTGTGTGAGGTCCCAGAAAAGGAGTGTACTTTGATCATTTTCTTTTGTGATTATAACAAAATTAACAGAAGTATGGAAATGTGTCATCTTTTGTATTATTTTATTGATATATGTACTGTATTAAGTATATATGGTTTCATTACTTTTAGGAAAAAATTTCAAGGGGGATATTTTGCCCTATAAACCCTGAATATGCCGCTGGTTAATTGAAATAGTTGAAAATGTGATAACTAAAATTATTAATGCATACACGTAATAATTCCACTATCTTTTAATCAATAGAAATAAGATTCCATCACTGGGCCCCTCACAAAGAATTATATATGTATTATAGTCCCCCAAAGATTATGAGACTACTGTTCATCACACCGTGGCCTGTGCCCAGCTGCCGTGTATCGCATGTGACCTGCAAACCTTTGCTTGAATATTATTGAATTTTCGGGTGCTAATTACCTATTTAGAGAAAAGAAATAGTGTTGCAATTAGTATAAGGTGTCAGTAATTATGATTAAAGGGTTATTTATGAGGGTACGCTTATAGTATTCCATGGATGAGAGAGTTAGTAAGGTGACGGTTTGGTACTGGATGGTCTGTCATGGAGCCAGAGGCTGGATGATGATGGTTGAACTAGACACGCATGGGGACCTCCATATATGCATTTGCTCTGTAGGTGTGATATACACGCAAATAAGGTCTGGTATTGTGGGGTGGGCTTGTTTGGCGTATTTGCTGAGAAGCCAATGACTTTGGACTGAGAGAAGAGGGGCAGAGTGTAGGCTGGTTATCCCTAATCTTAAAATGTACGATACCTGGACTGGGGTGATGTAACGGTTGAATTTGCATTACCCTAATGTTGCAGTAAAGTTGTTTTGGACACACTTGGTGATGGATTTTGATAGAATAGTTGCCAGTTGAGGTAATGTTTACGGCTAAGGATACACGTGAAAAACGTACATATTTATTTTGAAAGACCTGATAAGAATGGATTCCCTGCTTTATGGTGTTAATATTTAGGGTTTTTACCCCACACAATTCCCTGTAATCCAAATGGCTGGCAAATTTACAGGGACTTATTATTACAGCAATGGATACTATGCATAAAATTTTACATTCTATGTTGGCCCAAGAGACTGAAAGCAATTAATAGTTGAAAATTTTTCAACTGTAACTCGTGCGTCTGTTAAATAAATGATTTAACATTTTGGTAAAATAATCAATGTGTTTCATGGATATTTTATCTATAATCTCTCATACTAGTGTATGATATATATTGTACAGTGCTAGTGTAGAGTTTTTAGATATATTAGGAGATGCAGAACAAGAATTCGTGTTAATTTTATTGAATATAGAATAAGTTGATAGTAGTGTGGGCTCTGGATATCGGGGAAAATGTGGGGTCGAATGTGAAGATATGGGGTAAAATATCTGTATTGAATCAACAGGATCTATTAAAATCTCACCTGACCCTACTGAAGAATATAGAATCAATAGAAGGTAATGAAACCTTACCTACTAGCTGGATATATACCAAATGAAGAAAAACTATTGAAACCTCACTTGACCTCACTTAGTTGCTGAAATATTAGTGGAAGCATACTATCATGAAGTTGTCCGTTATTTGCCATGTTGATTGACACTTAGGGCTGTTTTCCTGGTAATCAGCTAAGGATGTTTGTGATTAGAATATTGAAGTTGATGAAAGACTTTTTCTGCTTGGGAAGTTAGGCGATGCTTTGTCCTGGATTTTGATTGCTTCTTAATTTAATGTAAATGTTTATATTAGCTGTATTACTTTTATACCGTCTTGAAATTCTGTTATCAGGTGTAGTGAATGAAAAGGTCCAAATTTATCAACTGCTACATGTGGGTCTTTAAGTAGATAATTTACCAATTATCATTTTGAATAATAACTGTATCTCTAGAATAAGTGATTTTGTTTTACACTGATGTAGTGTGTTTTGAGATTATATTAACATGCAGAACATTAATGAAAGTGTTAATTCTGGCGAGTAATATAAATCAAGGTGATAGTCGTAAGGGCTGTGTATGATAGGACTAATGATGGGGTTTTAAAAGTAAAAGTAGGTCAGATACTTGTAGTAAATCAACAGGAAAACTATTTGTACCTCACATGACCTAACCTTATAGGTTAAATGTACAGAATCCACAGAAATTAATTAAATCTTATGTAACAGCTGTATCTTTATGATGTAAAGGAACCCTTTTGAAACCTCTCTTGACCTTAGCTAGCTGGTGAATTATTAGTCGCCATTTTGACTGACATTATTGGATTTTTATTGGTACTGAGTCAAGGGTTTGACTAGAATATTGAACTCGAAGGTAGATTTTGACAGCTAGAGGTTCATTTTTTTTTCAGGGGTTTTTGCTGACTTTTTTTACTATTGTTATAATATCTCAATTAGTTTGATATCAGTTGTTTGAGTTTTATTTTATAAGCTCAATGGAATGAAGGGGTAAAAATCTATTAACCACAACTCTTGACTCTGTAAGGAGATAATTAACCAATTATCATATCTTTGAATAACTACTACTGTACCTGTGGCTTAAGTGACTTATGTTTTACAGAGGTAGTATGGTGTGTTTTGAGAATATATCAACAGATGGAGAGCGTGAATTAGTGTTAATTCTGCAGAATGATGTTAAATAAGGTGATATGTTAGTGATGCTCTGTATAACATGGATAATGTTGGGTTTTATACTGTAAAAGTTGGTTAAATAATTTTACTAAACCAGCAGCAGGACCTGTTACAATCTCACTTGACCTGACCGTGTAGCTGAAATTTACAGAATCCACAGAACCTAATTTAACCTTATGTAATATTAGCAGGTGACCTAGCAAAAATATACTAGCATGAAAGTTGTCCGTTGATTGACATTCGTGCAGTTTTGGTCTGAGTTAGTCAAAAACAGAATATTGAACTTGAAAGTATATTACGACTGCTATGGAGGTTAGGTTAGATTTTGTATAGGTTTGCATATTTTGTATGTTAATGTAAAATGTATATTATCAGCTGTTATAGTTGTATGTTATTAGCAGTAGGGAATGAAGAGGTCCAGATCTATGAAACTGCAACACATGCTTCTGTTCATATAATTTACTTATTATGCTTTTTATATTTAAGTGCTGCACCTTTTTATTAAGTGATTTATGTGTGGCATTGGTAATGGAGTGTGTTTGGAGAATATATGAACATGCAGAACATGAAATCAAGTGTTAATTCTTCTGATGAATAAAAGTGAAGTTCATAGTATTGAGGTCTCAGTACTTTAGGGTTAATATGGGGGTTTTAATGAATGTAAAAGTAGGTAAGATACTTGTAGTAAATGAACAGCTCCTATTTAAAAGAAAGTTCACCTAACCTGACCTTATAAATGAAATGTACAGAATTCAAAGAACGTGATTTAACATTACGTATTAGGTATAACGTCAACGTAACTTACTGAAACCTCACTTGACCTCACCTAGTCGTTGAACTATTAGTAGCAATGTAGTAGCATGAAAGTTGTCTATTGTTTGCCATTTTGGTTGACATTAGTGTAGTTTTATTGTGAATTAGTCAAGGGTGTGACTAGAATATTGAACTTGAAAGTAGATTTTGACTGCTAGGGAGGTTAGGTTAGGTTTTTTCATGGGTTTTGCATATGCTTTATGTTAATGTAAAATGTATATTAACAGATGTATTACTTTTATATCAGCTGTATTAGTTGTATATTATTAGCAGTAAGGAATGAATAGGTCCAGATCAATGAAACCACAACACATACTTTTCCTGAGATCATTTACTAATTATCATTTCTTTAAATAACTACTGTATCTTTTGATTAATTGATTTATGTGATGCATTGCTATTGGGGTGTGTTTGTAGAATGTATAAATATGCAGAACATGATTTAAAGGTTTAATTGTCCTGAATATGAATTAAGGTGAAAGTAGGGAGGGCTCTGTACATTAGGACTAATGTAGGGGTTTTGAATGTATTAAATCAACAGGACCTATTAAAAGAAAGCTGCCCTGACCTGACCTTATAGCTGAAATATACAGAATTAACAGAACTGAAGTAAACGTTATGTATTAGCTAGATATATATAAAGTTGATATAATCTGTTGAAACCTCACCTAAACTCACATAGCAAGCGAATTATTCGCAGAAATATAGTAGCGTGAAAGTTGTCGGTTGCTCGCCACGTTGTTCGACAACACTGCAGTTTTATCGGTACTCGGTCGGTTTGGTTGTGATGAGGATATTGAAGTTGAAGTAGATTTTGATTGATAGGGAGGTTAGCAAAGGTTTTGTTAGGAGTTTTGATGAGTGTGTGTACAGTACTAATTTGAATTATGTGTTATCAGATGCATTACTTTTATATTTCAGTGGTGTTATTTAATGTTTTCAGCTGTATTATTTTTGCATTATCGTGTGTATGATTTTTATATCAACTACATTACTGTATTGTTGATTATTAGTTTTATTACTTTATATTGTCAGCTGTATTCTTTTCCAATATAAGCTGTATTAGTTTAATAGTATCAGCTGTATTATTTGTATATTAACAAGTGTATTACTTGTAGATTATCAGCCGTATTCCTTTTATGTTATCTACTCCATATATTTTATGTTGTAAGTTGTATTGAGTTTACATTTTAAGTTTTACAGATTTAATGATTTGTTTTGCTTGATATTATTAGCTGCATAATTTGTATATTATCATCTGTATTAGTTATATATTACCATCGGTACCTTTATGTTATCAGCTGTGGTGCCTTTATATTAGCAGTTGTATTACATGTATAATAGCCGCTGTATTTATTTTGAATTGAATTACTGTCATATTACTAGGTGTATTACTTATATGTTATAATCTGTGTAACTTTTATTTTATAAGCTGTATTGCTTGTACATTGTCATTGGTTTATATCATAAGCGGTTTGGCTTTATATTATGAGCTGTATTAGTTGTATGTTACGAGCTGTATTACTTATGTATTAGGAAATGCATTTCTATTACATTTTCGTTTTTATTAATTGTTTTGCTTTACATTATCAGCTGTATTAGTCTGATATTATTAGCTATATTGCTGTTATATTATCAGCTGTATCACTGGTATAAGCTGTGTTGCTTTAATATTATCAGCTGTATTGATTTTATATTATCTAGCTGTATTACATGTACATTGTAAGCTGTATTGTAATTATATCATCAGCTGTATTAATTTTCCATTATGAGCTGTATAAGTTGTGTATCATAAAGTGTACTGAGTTCACATTTTAAACTTTATAGATTTAAAAATATTTGTTTTTCTTGATATTATTAGCTACATAATTTGTATATTATCATCTATATTAGTCATATATTATCATCAGTATTACTTATATTATCTGCTACATTGCTTTTATGTTATAAGCCGTAGTACTTTTATATTATCAGCTGTACTACTTGTGTAATCTCAGCTGTATTAAATTGAAGAGCTGTATTGTTTTTATGTTATTACTGTCATATTACCAGATGTATTACTATTCCATTATCATCTGTATAAGTTGCATATTATAAGCTATATGACTTGTACAGTTTCATTGCTTTATATTATCAGTTGTTTTGCTTTAAATTAGCAGGTGTTTTCCTTTATATTTTGAGCTGTATTAGTTGTATGCTATGAGCTGTATTACTAATATATTCTGAACTGTTTTTGTTTCACAATTTCATTTATATTGTTGTTATGTTAGCTGTATATGATCAGTTTTATTACTTTGATGTTACTAGCTGTTATATTAGCAGCTGTATTGCTTTAATGATATCAATTGTGTTGCTTTTATATTATCATCTGTATAACTTGTATATTGTCAGCTGTATTCATTTTATATTCTGAGCTGTATTACTTTATGTTACCAGCTCTATTACTTGTATATATCAGCCTTATCATTATTAGCTCTATTATTTTGACATTGTCAGCAGTATCACTTTTATATTATCACGTGAATTGCATGTAAGCTGTATTACTTGTATATATCAGGCACATCACTTGTATATTATCAGCTCCATTAGTTTGACATCATTAGCAGTATTACTTTGATATCAGTAGTATTGCTGATAGAATAACAGCTTTATTATTTAGACATTATCAGCTGCATTGCTTGTATATCAACAGCAGTATTACTTTGATGTAATCATCTGCTATCTTTGTATATTAGGACCTGTATTAAATTTATATTAGCAGTATTTTTTTTATCATATATGATATTGAATCTATGTTGGTAGGTTTATTAAGATTATAATAACAGTTGTATTGCTATTAGATTTTCAGCTACATTACTTTATAGGAGGTATATTACTTTGAAAGTATCATTAGTATTGCTTTGACATCATCACTGTATTACTTGTACACTACTTAACTCCACATTTTCCCCAGTATACTACTGTCAACTCAATTGATGTAATGCAAGGAAACGGAATGTTATTATTAATTCGCCGCACCTCAGAATTACACTATCATTGCCGGAGAAAATCATGCAGTATTTAGAGCTAGACACTACTTTTTTGCTGTTGATTTAGCCGCATTAATTTGTTATTATTCGAATAACGACTACACTGCAATGAAACATCACAAAATAATCTTTGTTGTACTGCACCTACATGTTTCACAATACCATCTGACTTCATGATATGGGAGACCCGAACAAGTTATATCTTAGGGAAATATCGCTCCATAATCTGTCACTATGTATACTGCGTCTACACACTATTCAGTATGGTGTTACACACCATCCAATATGGTGTTTTTTGGAACAAATTTATGGAAATATCAGACTCGAGATGTGTGGTCAGCTTGGGCGCATTAGACTACCAGAGAAGCCACCAATGGCATTCTGAAACCCGGTGTTTAAATCGCGAAAAGAAAGTAATTAGATAAACGTCTGCTGTCACTCGATTGTAAAACATTTCTTTGACCAGATGTGTCACTGTTACTGTTTGTCATTGCAGTCCTGTGGGAAGGTAATATGTTTGCTGTAATACCGTATAATTACGGTAAGAGAGGTTCGGCAAGCCTCACACGGCATTCATTGTTTCAAAGTTATTTAATGCCACATTTTTCCGTGAATTTCACAGTGTCCTCAAGCTTTCTCACGTGTACTTAACTTTTTTTTTTTGTTCGCTTTGTGTATTCATAGTTTTAGAGGTGTATTTGTTTAGCTTTGAAATTTGAAATAGATATAAGAATGAGGAATCCACTTTATGTTGTATTTGATCCACTGGTATGACCTTGATAACATGAATAATGTTTATTGATATTTCTAAAGAAAGTGGTCAATAAAATAAGTGATATTGCATTAACATATATGTTAATTAGTGTTATTCATTGTTGAATTTAAGAACAACATAATTATGAAATTATAAATCTAACAGCTGTACTAGATTGGTTGATTGTTGGTATATGCTGGCAGCTGTGGCTACATCTGTTGGCAGAAGAATTTCCTTTAGTGTGTCACTATGGTCAGCTGTCACTGTTAGTAGTTATTGTTCATAAAATAACTCTGTTGGCACACTTGGCTGGATGTAGGGTAACTGAATGTGGAGAGAGATTGTGGTGTAATGTTGCCTCGGTATTCACCAAGTGCAAGATATTTGATCCTTAATTCGAACTAGAGACAAATATCGTATTTTCATTTAACTTACCTGTAATAACACGAAAAGCAAGTTTCTACCTGAATTGTAATTTCCTCTCTGAATTTTGAATTACTTAGGCTATAGACAAAAGTCTTTCCTCATGTCACGTACGTAATTTTTGACGTCAGTTGCGGTTTACATAAATAATTAGTTGTAAATGTTAAACTGTACGAGCATGATGGTGGCAATGATGGCCTCCATTAATCCAAGTTCGTATAATGTCTGCCAGCCGCCATTTGAGTGAGTGTCATGCATGAACATGTGAGTGTAAATTTAAGTCGAATATGCCGCATTCTGGAATGTATGGACACTTTTTTTTTTCTTTTGTATAAGAAATGTCATTCTTTTGCCAAGAAATATGGAACTCCATTAGTTGCTACATTAATTGTTCTGATTATTAGAATTCCCACCAACCGGAAATACTGTAAAGATATATGAGAGAAGTTTACTTCAAGGTAACCATTTTATCAGTTGAATATTATTATTTTCAGAAATTTTCAGAGAATTTTCCTATAATTTTCATGAAATGTGATGAGAAAAACAGTTTACATTTATTTATGGTAATTTTCTCTACGTTTGTTACTTCTTTCTGTAGTATTGATGGATTTATTGTTAATTTGACTGAAAGTGGTCAAAAATGGGTAGTACACAAAGTAACTGATACTAGAGAAGAACTTGACGCATGTTAGTGTTAATATTTATTAAATGATAGAATTTTGTATGAATAAGTTTGTGCTAACAAAAGTAGAAGGAGAGAATTTATTGTATTTCTACTATATCTTGTTATATCATAATTCAATCATTAATCTATATCCCTATTATCTTTTTACTGTCCCAAGTCCTGGCATTACGAAGTGGTCTGTACCTATCCGATGACTGATGTACGAGCCAGACGCTTGCATCCACCATTCTGGTAAGATTTTTTTTTTCTTTTTTTTTGGGGGGGGGCTAATTAGATAGATTAGTTTTGACATATACCTTCATACCTGTCAGTCATGTAATTTTTTATGATGGAGAGCATCTTGACGCTCCTGATGTTGTTGAGTTCAGCAAAGGCCCCCTTGAGATTGATGAAGGCCGTGTACTTTGCCTGGGCATTGCCCTCGACCCGATGAATGCATTTATCTGGGAAAGCAAAGTTGGGTATGTTTGAAGGAATAGTAGTTCAAAAAAGATTATATAGTTGAGAAGCATAGGCTATAGATAGGGTTGTATGGAGGAGGGAGGATGTGTTGGAAATGAAATGTTTGAGGTAAATATGTGGTGTGAGATGGTTTGATCGAGTAAGTAATGCAAGGGTAAGAGAGATATGTGGTAATAAAAAGAGTGTGGTTGAGAGAGCAGAAGAAGGTGTGTTGAAATGGTTTGGAC
>JAYMFT010094437.1:0-13932 GCA_038088735.1 Panulirus argus | reverse complement strand
TGCTGCAGGAGGGAGGAGGTGTAAGGAGAAGAGGGAGGCGGTGGCTGTAGGAGAAGGGGACAGAGGCAAAGAGGAGAGAAATGAGTAGAATACTCATTTCCTTCCATCTTCTCCCTCCCTTCCCCCCCCCCCTACCCCCTCCATACCACTCTAACTCCCCCTTTCCTGAGGTTCGGGAAGAGGGCCTGGAGGGGGGGGGGGGAGGGGGTAGTGTGTGTGTGTGGGGTGGCTGGCGTGAGGCGAAAAGGGGAATAAATTGAGAGAATTTGAGGAGACGCAGCGCAAATGGAGGCGCACGTGACTATGTTGACAAATCGAGACGCTGGTGACGGGGATGGACCTTACGGCAACACATCAAAACCTTCGGCATTAAGAGCTACAAAATGTATGCAATATTTGGCATAAAAGCGCCACACAGAATATGGCAAATGCGTCGTACGTATTCGTGTAAGGCATAAAAGACATCTTTTACCAACATTATTGAGTTCTCGAGGACGTAAATCCAGGAGAAAAAAAAGCATTTGATTTCATTTACTTTTATAAGGGTGTCTTTTTTTGTGTGTTTACATACGTGTGCGTCTGTGTGTGTATGCGTTTTCGTATGGGTGATAATACATAAGGGCAGGATTTAAGGATTCTTTCGGATATACGCCTAAAAGTACATAGGGCAATCGATATTCATCTCAATGTCCATAAGGAATCATGTTTGTGTGTGTGTGTGTGTCTGTGTCTGTGTCTGTGTGTCTGTAATTACCTATTTGTATGAAGAGGGAGTTGTACACTCGCAGGACCCAAATTCCAGAACATTTTCTATCATATAACTTTTCAAACTTATTTATGTCGTCAGCAAAAACAATTTCCTCGCTCAGCTTATTCCACTCATCCACTATCCTGCTTCTGTACAAGCGCTTCATTATGTCTTTTCGAGTCTTGAAGAGACTGTGAAGAGAGGAAACTGCGGTCGGTCCCATGTGTATTCTCTATAAAAATCGACAACACGAGGAGTAGATTGTCTTATACACCTGATCTTTAAGCGATTTCCTGAATTTTCAGTTCTATCCAATTTAAGACGCTGGAAGGACAACACAGACACGACAAACTGATATAAACAGCGGAGGCGGGTTTATCAAACGCATAGTACCAGTTTTCTTTGATTATATAATGTTAAGAGCACTGCAAGTATCCAATCCATCTAACTTCATTCTTATAAACATATCTGTCTTTTGTTGCTACTCATCCACACAGACAGTCACAAAAGCCCTACAGAACGTCAGGTTTCTACGCGCTCTGGAAGTCCCCCCCTCAAATTTAATCCTCATGCGGCCTCATCATCGTTCATAGAGGAAACCCTAAGAGAAACACGCACTCTTACTTGTAAGGATGGTTAACTAAAAGAATTTTCAATACAAGTGAAATTGCAGGTAACAGTATAACTTCTGACTATTGAAGACAAACAATATGAAGAACAGGCTCGTATCTGCTGTTACTAACAGGAATATTTTCTTACTTCTTTTACGTAAGTAATAATATTAACGTACGACACTGACTCTTACTACCACAACAAGTACATCAAGAGTACCACTGCTAATCCCACTACCACCACCACCACCACTACTACTGCTTTTCCCACTATTATTAATCCTGTTACCACAATCACTCAATAACGCAAGAAGTAATATAATTACGAACACCAACATCCTCCTTCCAAAACAAAAACCACAAGTCCTGTGGTCCAACTCCAAAAACAGAACCGATCGCTTGCTCAGCGAGGACACTATATATATATAGGCGGTCCAGCCCGGGCCGAGCGAGGCCCTAGCCCCCAGGGGAGGAGAGCCGGCCCGGCCCCTCTGAACACACTCGACAATGGACTAACACCGCGACGCTGGGTCTACTACTAAAGTCCTGGATGGCACACGAAGGCAAACACGGGAGGGGACCGCTTCCCTCCACAAACACGGGCGGGGCACGACTAAATTGCTGCAGTATATCAGGCCACCACAAGGATCAACTCCTCTTGCAGGCTCTGACTACGACCTCTCGAAAGAGCGTTCGTTCATCTGGGGTGTAAATTAAAACTACAATATCTTCTGTAAACGACGTGTAAGGTTCATACTGGCAGTCTCTTGAAACGTCATTCCCATCGATATCTCGCGAACAAAGTGAACATAACAACCCAAGGAAGAGTATTTCCGAGAGGCAACGACTTTTGTCATCTTTACTGCCAGTTGGAACTGATGCCAAGAATGGCCGAAGGAGAGATTCCGTCTCGACGCTTTTAAAGCCGCTTCCAGGATCACTCCCCATCGGGCCTTGGCTTCCAGGCCCAGGACCAGTGGAACAAACAAGAGAGTCTTTCCCTTCTCAGTCGCTGGAACATAATACTTCCTGCCAAACATAAAACAGCGGGGAAGGGCAAAGTTTCATTAAAACTTGGACACCTTAAAACAGAGTTAGAGAGAGAGAGGAAAGAATAAGGTCGGGAACCTCTTTCTCTCTCTCTCTCTCTCTCTCAGAGAAAGAGAGAGTCAACGGCGACAATAAAATTATGCAAATCGCTAATAGCAATTGCTAGTACAGGAACTCTCCTTTCCGAACAGAGGATCGGCGTATCTCTCTCTCTCTCTCTCTCTCTCTCTGTGTCCCTTCCCCCTGTAGGGGATCGTAAACACAGAGCCATAGTAAAACAACAGGCACCAACAGCTACCCGCTTCTTTATTCAAACTAGACGCAGGAGAATGTCATATAAATTTTGTTGTCTCGACAAACATACAAACAAAAAAAAAAAAAGCTAAAGGAATCAGTGTTTATTTCGAAGTGATCATTTACCAGAGTTTTACTATTCAGAAAGAATACATACACAGAAACACACACACACACACACACTCATGGAGGCAGGCAAGCACAAAAGCATCATCCAACAGTTCGGCAACAAGCTATTGCACTATCATCTTAGCCACCGTCACCTCCATGCCGCCAGAGATCCCTCGTCCCAGAGTTGCAGTTCGGCGCTACAACCGCGTCGGACCTCTAATGCGAGCTTGTACACCGCTACAAGTACAACCCCATCACAACCACCGAGAGTATCCTCAACAATCAGTACACCTCCACCACCGCGTTTGTGTGAAGGCTGATTAAATCACCCCATTTTATAAACCCTTTTATCTATATTCTGTGTATTTTTCCTCGATACGTAATCGGCCATTGACTGCAAAAATTGAGTAAACAGTTAATCGTCATTAAAATCAGTATCATTATCATTGTTATGATCATTATGATTATCATTTGTAATCATTATTCTCATCATTATTATTATTTTTATTAGTATTAGTAGTAGTAGTATTAGTAGTATCACTGTTACCATTATTATTATCATTTATCATAATCATTATCATTATTATTATTAGTAGTAGTAGTAGTAGTAGTAGTAGTATCATTAATACTATCATAACCGCCATCATTATAATCATTATCATCATACTATCATTAATCGTTATCAGTATTACTATCACACACACACACATATACAGGCACCTAGAACCACGGAACAAAAAACACAGGATTCTCGCCTCCCAACTCCTTATACCGCCTTCTTACCTCTCCACAAGTAACACTTTCACTGTACAGTTAAAAGTCTCGAGACCGTACATGATTCTTCCATCCATAACAACGTTAGGCAAAATTTTCCAAAGTTCTCTCCTACGACTTCCTTCAAAAGCGTTTCCTAAATACAAAAATGGTGTATATGCATTATATATGTTTTCCAGAACATGTCTACGCTATACGCTAATTAAGTGCAAAAAAATGACTATCCATTTTCTTTCCTTTCCTTACCCCACCGTGTGTTTCTCTGTGGGAGCCAGTCATCCATTTCCATACACGACCAGTCACATCCCTACCACACGCCTTGTCGCACATACTGACACGAACTCAGTCAGCTGTAACTCTTATATTCGTTCTCCTCCTCCTCTTGCACTGTGGAACGATCACTGGTTTCGCTCCATTATAGACAACGCCAGAATCGTTTTACGAAGGGTTGCATGTCAACCAGTCAACGGCAGAGTTACCTCCACCATTCAATCACCTGACATCTTATCCACTTTTACGCAAGCCCTAATATCCATTCCTGAGTACAAAAGGTAGAAATAACTTTTCTCTCTCTCCCGTTCGTCATTCTTGTACGGGACGCTGCCCAACAGAGGTGCCAATCCTCGTTCGTCAACCAACTCCCCCCCTCTTCAATAACCTCATTATTCTTCCTCCCCCTAATCGATGCCTCCGTGCCAACACTTAACTCCTATACTCTTTCCTTCTTTTAACGGCCGTCCTCGCCTAGCAAGTCACCTCATCATCCCTCTCCCCTGTCTGCCCCTTGCATCATCCTCCTCCTCCTCCTCCTCCTGCAGTCCTCCACTTCGGCAGGGAGTACTCCTCCATGAGGCAGTACTTTATGTTGTACGTGACGGGTCAACATAATGGAGGAAGGCTGGGGGTACTCCCCAAATTAATTCCTTTCGCTCCGCCGACGAGGTGCTCTCCTGCCATAACACCTACCACTCCTACTACTATTTCTCTTTCTCTCTCTCTCTCTTTTCATAAGTGCACTATGTGCTCGCACAAGTTGGAAAGATTATACACTTACATGGTAAATGATGTGAATATAAGACAGATCATATGACTGTTAACAGCAGTATAGGCACTGACGTAATCCCATTCGTTACTTGGAAAAAAATATACAAATTTACTATGAAACCAGTCCAACGCAGGATCACTACAAATTTTTGACACCTTATCCCAGATATCCGCCTTGTTACCTGTCACAGGTGACGTGTCACGCTACCGTCTATCTATTCCGCCTTGTTACCTGTCATAGATAACGCGTCACTTTACTGTCTGTCTGCAGAGATAACGCTGTGTGATCTCCATCGCCACTGCTGTGAAGTATTCCAACACACGCATTGGTGGTCGATGTCATCGGCAAAAAGAATCATTTCACCTGTAAAAGTAACAATAATCTGATTGTACTCTTCCATCACCCGCCCAAGATAATGATGTGATGTTAAGTCGTTACCTTCAGAACGTGATGACATCAATTACCTGTAAAACGCCTACTTTAGCCTCGTCAGTGGGGCGTTGATGACAGGTCCTCCCCACCACAAGTGGCGCGCCCGCAAGGCCTGGCGCTAACAAAGCATAATTGATGATGACAACGATAAAGGCTTTATATAAAGGTAAAAGAAGATAGAGGAAAAAAAATAATGCTTCTACGTACCGCTACATCGTGGTCAATATGAACCAGGAAGCTTATTATATAATCTTTATATACGTGAACTTATGCAGTATAGAAAAAGCTTGAATGATATAATTACAAAGTAAATTCATAAGGTGTGTATTAGCGACAAAAAAGAATAATGCAGAGCGGATCTGAACCATCCATTGACAAATGATTATAAAACATTCAAAATAAAAAATCAAAATTAAACATTCAAAATCAAAAATCAAAAATCAAAATTATACAATATAAACAGTATTACAAAAGCAAAATTCTGAAAAAGAAATTTATAAACCCAAATATAAACCTGAGCTTCATAAAATTATAATTCACCAACAGAAACTAATCTCAGTCAATAAACTTAACGTAAGCAGACTCCGGTTCCCTTAAATGCAAAATACTTAAGGAGATGAATCCTTTCATCTTAGTGGCCCGTCTTTGGTCCCCCTCTCAAAGAATTTGGGGACATCTTTCGTCGAAGCATCTGACAGTCTATGGCACAAGTCTTGCCTTACTAAACTCCCTTCCTTTCCTACTTCTCTTTGTTCTCTAATGCACAGTGTACTTCCCGTTTCTATCCATCGTATTACTCGCTGATGGAGCAACGAAAACGTTCTGTCATCACCAACTGGATAGCTTGAGATCCATATCTCAATGGGATCATCAACATTATCTGCCTTCGACCCCTTGAAGGGACACGGCTCCCTACAAGGGGGTGTTCCATTACTAATTAACTTGTGGTGTTGCTGGTGATTCTTATGTGTCGCTATGGGTAGGCCTCGCGTGAAGAAAAAACAAAAATGAATCCCTAATGGAACAGAAGAGAATGCCAAGCGGCTGGGGTCGATGCTACTGGCATAGCCCAACAGGTAACGTTACCAGGTCAATTATACAACGCCAACTCGTCCAGTATAATACCTGTAGGGATAACAGTACCAAAGGCCTCATTCCACTACCACAGAATACAAAACACTATCCTAATTTATAGCCCTCCCTTCTACATGGACGGACATTTATTTATTCTGTTGCGAAATATCAAACTGAATTACAAACGTTAGCATAACAGAAATTATTCTGAAGCAGTTACGCTATTTACGGACAAACCCGTCTGAAATTCTATGCGAGAGATGCTGAAATATGCTCGCATATCTTACATCTGAAAAGCAAATGTTTATTCTATGGACAGGAAACATGTACGGGGATAGTGTTCCACCAACCTCTCCCAAACCCCCCCCCAGGAAGATGCATTCTAACCTGCCTTAGAGCATTACGAAGTTCATATTTTCTGATACCTGTTTTGGCAGCTGGGATCTTGTGTTGTATTATACGCTGCACACCAGAGCAAGTTTTGAGGTTAGCTCCTGAAAGTTCTGGGTATTACACATTCGCTTTCAGTTTCTCTGATAGACTAGTGCTGGAGGTGAGTGAATTCTTAAAAGCTCTAGATTGGAAAATAATCAGCTTGTTAATCAATCTTTTTTTATGGTTATTTTGTATAAATCAAAGATTATAGTTATTTGGTTCCTTTATCTGATAAAATGAGACAGTTTCGTGTCTGATGACACTGCCAACCCGTGGCGGGGAGCCAAAATTAGGAGTTTATGATAAAACACGTTTTGAACCTTCAAACATAGTCAGCCCTGTGAGGAATCCAATACGCGCTCTTAGATCTCTTAAAGTGCACTGCACAAACCACGATTTTCTTGGTTTAAATCAACTGATTTAAAAACAAAAAATATCGTATATAATGTGATCCCCCAGCCGAAAATAAAACAGAATATATATTTACATGTTTTTGGTGGGTATCCTAGTTCAATTTACAGTTTACATTTTTCCCTCGAAAATCCATCAGGTATTTCAACTTTAAGTTTCCACGGCTGGTGCGTGTAAAGTTTCTGTTGTCTGCACCTTTCGGTAAACAAAGTAACTATGTATTTCAACTTGGATTACTTAAATCTCTTAGGACCAGTTCTTCTATACAGTTTCTTGCGCTTACATATTTCTTCTAAATCACCAAGTATTACAACTTAGTTTATTTAAAAACCTCCTACACACATTCAAAAAAAAAAAAAAGTACATATCTCTTCAACTTCTCAAAGCAACTGTTGATAACAACATCATTTAGCATAAGAGTCAAGAGGACTCGTATGGAAGTGGAGACGACATTAGGAAACGTCGGCATGTACAGCAAGTCAAACCCCCTCGTCAGCAGCACCCTCACACCCAAATTAGGCACCTTCCCTTGGCCAGGCCGGAGCAGCAGAGGGTGATGAATGACCCTCGAGTGATGGCAGTAAATATACACAGCACCCAGGAGCTCTTGTGCCCTAATTAATCACCTCTGGGGAGAGATACGGGGAGTCGGGGACGGCCGGCTCTCAATGTTGATACACAGAGACCCTCTAAACAAGATGGGTCCTCACCGCCTCACACACGCACACTGACAGATTCCAGGCGACACCTTCACCCCCGGGAAGGCATTGCATCAAGTGTATACCTCGCGTTAATGGCGGATGATTAAGGATAATAGCGGCAATTAAGGATGGTTCATTAGCGACGATGTCGGAACATGAGTGTGATCTACTGAGGACGTATGTTGATGACCTTGGTAATACACTGGATGATTAACTGGTGTATGGGAGAGTTTGTAGATAATTAAATTTATTTAGATGTTCTTAAGCTCAGGTATAAAGATTCAAAAGTGCCTTGAGTCTACAGGAATACAGCAGAGACGATTGTGTACGAGTGTAGGGTATGAGCGTGCCTCAGCCCAGCACTATTCTTGGAACAACCTCACCATATTGCCTGCCAACACTCACCACTTGATGCTTGTTCCACCCCCCACAATCGTCGGTTGGTTAGTTGCTTAGGCTCTATCAACTGCCAGCGTTATCATGAAAAAAGGCCGTCAACGTCAAGCTACGTCCACCAACCGGAGAGTCTTTTCAACACCATCAGGTGTTAAGAGATGATTCTAAAACCACATGCAACTGGGCCTGTGGCTATTCCCACAGTGGTGGTGGCAACACCCGACACCGAACATCATCAGCATTCTTGCCGAGTCTCCCCAAGATCCTAAGACCTGCCACTGGGTGCCTGAGGACCACTTCAGGCCCACCTCGATTTTGCGGACTCCTCACCACATCCTCAAGACCTGGCACCAGGAGACTGATGACCACTTCATACCCACTCCATCTTGCCGAGTCCGCCTCCTACATCCTCAAAACCTGCCACCAGGAGTCTGATGACCATTCCATACTTTGTCCATCACATTCCTTCAAAACCAGTTTACGAATGTCCAATTCTTTCTTCCAACATTCAGGAGATATCTGCACATACGGCGCCCCCCCCCTCACGGGATGTTCGCTGTAACGTTACGAGCAGACCCTCCTCCACCACGCGGACCACAGTGATACATACACAGGCATCACCAGCACCTGGACACAGAACAATTAACATAATCTGCGGTATAATCGTAACACAGGCTTCGCTTCCCTGCCACCGCTTCGCCGTAAGCCTGGATCGCCCCTCCACTCACTCACTCTCACTCTCTCTCTCTCTCTCCCCCCGTCCCCCACGTCCCTGCCCCGCCTCGCCCCTAGATCCGTAAGCCTGCCTGCCTGCCTACCTCGCCCCTTCCTCCTCGTAATTATGTTCCATTGTGGCGATATTTCCGGCGGCCGTCGCTACGTTGCCGCCAATATTAATAACGGTATTAGTGGATTCCTCACGCACCGGCGGCTGGCAGAACCACGGCTATATGCGGAGCGAGGCTGTAGCCTACGTGTATATATATATATATATATTTTACTTGATCCTATTATTTTGTCTAAAACGGAGCTCACTCTCTCCTTGAAGTTGAAAAGATTTGTTGGGTGTTCCCTAAATCCGTCTTATTCCTCACATTGGCAGTCAAAGATTTGTTTTCTTATTATCTTTTTCATTATCTTGTAGACCATACTCATCAAGAGGCCGGCCTGTAGTCTAGACCAATTTCTTCGCCTCCTTTCTTCAAAATGTGCTCGATAGTAGACAAAACCTTGCCACTACATTAGAAACATATTGAACGGCCTGCCGAGCTCATGCTCACTTCCTCAGCACATATGGAGAGACTTCATCAGGCCCATGGCCCTTATATAGATAGTTCAAGGCTCTCTAGTGGTCGACTTCTGTGTTTTCAAGTAATCTCAATGCTTTCCTCCCCACATCATGTCGCTACTGTAGCAGTAGTGTCTTCCATCATGAGAACTTTTTTATTCGTCATTCCTTACATGTCTTTCTGTTCTCTACAACTCTTCCATCTCAATCCCTTGGCCTAATTAGCTGCTCTTGAACTGACAATATACTCCTCAACAATTTATGGAACACTTTTGGACTATCTCCTGCCTTGTCCACATTATTCTTTTCAGGGTTTCTCTCTTCCTCCTTCCTTCCTTGTCTTGCTCTATTCACCCATTCTTCTCCCATACCTTCTGAATACAGTTGACTGTTTTCATCAAACCAATTACCTCTTTTCTAACCATTCCTCTCTATTTGCATCTACAGCTACCCATTGGTTTACCTACTTCGCTTCAGATTTCAAGAAACCTACCATAAAAGTGATTTGTATTATGGCTGCGGAACTCCATTCCCGAAAATCTATGTTCTTCAAAAAATTTTTTAGTTCCGAGCAGTTTCCACAAGTATAGTCCTTCCTTTTAGTACAGTTTCTTTATTAAGTCTTACCACCACTACACTAACAATACCCGATTTGTTTTCTATAACTCTGTCTAATTCTCTAATTCGGCACAATTTCTTATCGATAATAATGAAACAAAAAGATCTCTTCACTGCTACATTACTTTTTGATATCTCAGTCTCAGCTGTTCCCAAAAATTCTTTGTTAGTGACTTTTACTGTATGGGGTAAAAACGAAGAATGTGTAAATATGTATGTATGTATGTATGTATGTATCACTTTTTGGAATTACATTCACATACTTGGCTGTACTCAAAGGGCGAAACATAAAGATGAACAAGTGCAAAACTCTTGCCTCGACAGAGGGCAACCCGTCATTTAATAATGGTGATTAGTACGGCCTTAACCAATGCAAAATCAACACGGCCGGCCATCCTTGCATAAACACAAGCATACAATCATCACGGGTCGGGTGCCTCCTGCGGTGTTAATAACCCAGGAAGATGAGCACCGAACTACGTAATAATGTAGTTCGATGCTCATCTAATGAGCCATTACCAAGGGAACGCTTTACCAAGTCCCGCGCCATCGGCTCGCGTTGCCAGGAGAAGACTACGATCTTAACAGATGGTCTGTCGCGGGGCCCTAGCGTCTACCCGCGTTTTCCACCCAGGGCTCTTAAACGAACCCTTGAGCGATAGTGTCTGACGCTTGAGCATCTTGGTGTGACCTGTGGATATGAGGGCTTGGCCTTCGACCCTTGAGTTACGCTGGCCTGAGTTGAAGGCCAGGCCATCGTATTCAAGGGTAATACCGCCCGGTTCAAGGTGTCGCGCTCAAGGGCTGAATCATTGCACTCAAGGGTGGTGAGGTCGTGCTCAAAAGTGTGATACCGTCGCGCTCAGTGGTCGTACCATTCTGTTCAAGGGTCACACCGTCGTGCTTACAAACTTCGACTGCACGTTCAAATCAGGAGCTTCTCGGGGACTGCAGCTTCAGTTTCTTGTCAACAAAGTACCTACTCCCTCAAACTCACAGAAACACTTCCCAGGAGCATATTGCCACAGCATCTCTTCTACTTAGAAGCATAGAGTCCCAGAATAATGCCATAAATCCTGCCAGGTTACCCTATCCATATATCTTGAGGCCAAGTTGATAATCCAAAAACTCAACAGTCCTTCCTACCAACTCCTACGGCCCGAGCAAATAAAATAGGAATTCGACGTGTTCATTGCGTCCATATGTTCTACCTAGAGAATCCAATAACCAACTAACCAATATCTTAAGTTTTCAGATCGTCATTCTCTGCTGTTTTAATACTGGAAGTGGCTGGAGGACCGAAGACGGAGATCTCAAAATCTCTCAGTGATATAAAAAGGTTCAGTTCTCCTGATGGACTTTACTAACTTGTCTCAATCTATACCAAGATATTTGAAATTTCAGGATACAATTATTATCATCCAGCAGATAACCTCGTCATAAACCATCAGGTCGCCTCATACCTGACTTTTCCATGTACTGTCCTCCAGCAGATAAACCTTGTCACAGACGATCGGGTCTCCTGTTTCTTGGCTTTCCCCTCGTAACTCACGCAGCAAAATTCACTAAAACTCGACCAAGACTTTCTTAAGCAGGTACGTAGAGTTATATGAAAGTCTTACCAACATCTGCCCTGGAATTATGGTAGGTCATGTACATCTTTAGTTCTTCACATGGAAACGGACAAACAGATATGTAATAATTAAAACATAAGGGCACGGACGCGAACGCTCTCAAAATCGCCCTAACCAAACACTCCACAACCGTCTGGGGAACTTCAGCAAACAGACTACTATCACCACTACATCAGGTTACCGTCACTCTCGTATCTTCATATAATTCCCACCAGTCTTAAGACGAAACGTAACAGCTAGCCATTAAGTAAGACCCACCTCCTGTAACAAGTCTCCATGGTATGAGAATTCACCGTAGGAGACCCCTCAGAACGCTGCTCAAAAGGACCCCTGTGTATCATCAAAAGGCGTAAAGAGGATTCATTAAGATAGCAATCGCTGGCGAAACCCAATTAAATTATTGCTGCTTAATACCTATTCAGCTTCTGAGTGCTTAGTATACAGTCTCTGGGGTGTTTGATAGTGTTTAATGTTCAGAAACTGTGGTGTTAATGTTTAGTGTTCAGATACTGGGGTGGTGTTTATACGTTCAGAATCTTGGGTTCGGTGTTTGATTTTCGGAAACTGTGATGTAGGGTTCAGAGTTCTGAAACTGGGGGTGTTGATGTTTAGTGTTCAAAAACTGGGGTGTAGTGGTTAGCGTTCAGACACTTTGGGTGTTCATGTTCAGAATCTGGGGTGTAGTTTTAGTGTTCAACTACCAAATGTGTGGAACTTATATCATCAAACTGGATGCAAGGCTTCGAAGAGCAAAGATAGAAACGATATATGCAACGATTCGTTGGTGTAAGTTTAAGCAAAGCAACAGAAACAAGTATGCAAACGAGCAACTGAAGTATGCAAAGGAGTAAGAGAGTAAGAGAAACGACAATACGGCGAACTTTACAAAAGGAGAGGGATATGGTACAACGGTGCACTATATAACACGGTACAGTAACACGATGAAATGGTACGAATGTTGTTCCGGTACTACATGATAACGAAGACTATGCATTACAGTTCACTGTTATATGGATAACCTTTAATCACGATGGTACTACTCTTGAGCAAGACGGTACGGCCTTTAAAGCGCGGCATTTCGCTCCTTGAATACAAAGGCTCGGCCTTTTGAACCTGACTCATATAAAGGGGCAGATGAAGGGCTAGGCCGTAATACCGTTCGTGGTCAAGGGTGCTCTGGCTCTAGTAACAAGGGCGTGTGATACAGCAACAACCCAATGGAAAGACGCTACAACAGGACACAGTGGTACAAAAAGGTTCAACACGGCGACGGTAAAGCGACATAGCCAACACGGCAACGCTGTGACGGCACCATCAACACGGCAACGGCTGTGACGGCACCATCAACACGGCAACGGCATGATGAGACTTTCAGCATGGCAACGGAGTGATGCCACTGTCAGCATAGTAGAGGAAAAACGGCACTGCCATCATGGCAACGGTATAACGGTAGTACCAACATGACAACAACAGTGTAACTGCACTGCTAGCATGGCGACGGTGTGATGCTACACTTCCAACAGGGCAACTGTGTGATGGTGCTGTTGGCAGCGCAGCCCAGCGGGATGGTGTTAAAGAGAAGCTTATGAATAGATAATTGCAGAGAGACAGAGAGGGAGGGAGAGAGGGGCGGTAGGGGATGAGGCGTGGGGCAAACAAGCGAAGGTTGTGGAGAGGAAAGCGTGAGGAAATGAGGAGGTGCAGGAGGAGGAGGAGAAGTGAAGCAAAGGACATGAGGGAGGGAAAATGAGGGAAGATGGGTTTAGGAAAAGGAGAGGAATGGACAAAGGATTTGGGTAATGGAATTAGGGTATTAATAAAGGAACATGAGAATGGTCTACGATTTGGGGGACTCTGACGTATGAGTGGAGTGTGAGGGAGGTACGGATACTAAGACGAGTCTGGGACGATCAACGGGGAAAATTGAAGTTTATATTCTCTAAGGAGAGGGCGAAGGAAAACCTGCATTCACGATGTAGGAATGGAGAGCATTAGACGAAAGGGAAAGTGAAGGATACGTCATTACACTAAAGAAACGAGGGTGGGGGGACATTTAGAAGAAAGATGAAAATATAAGTGACAGGAATCTGTTGGTATAAGGAGGGAAAGCTAAGGACGCACATGGTGTGGGGAAATGTATAAGTGGTGGTATCAGTAATGGTGAAGACGTATAAATGTCAGGTATTGGGAGGTGGGCACAAATGGGGAAAGGAGTTATATTTGTGAAGGTAAAAGTTGAATATCTAATGCCTAATGCGGTGTATGAGTGAAAGGTATTAGGAAGAAGACTGGTGCTTGTGTAGAAAGCAC
>JAYMFT010094426.1:0-13932 GCA_038088735.1 Panulirus argus | reverse complement strand
ATATATATATATTCCACACGACATATGAAGATCATTTCGGCCAAGCACTCAACTTTTTATACAGCCACCCCAGGCGAAAGACAACCCCCCCAAGTCCCATCACGTCTTACGGCACCAATCACGAAAACATCAAAGCTTTCTCCATGGACACGTTGGCTGCGTGTCTGGAACACTCTTCCTTCTCTTCATGTTATCATTCGGTCCTAATGATACTCTAGCGTTCACTTCGCCCAGATTAAGCAACGACATCATAAAATATGACGCTCCGAAGAGAGGCAGATTAGATCAGGGAAGTCATTCAAAGATATTCTTCTACCTACTACTAACTACTATCATCAACCACACCACAGGAGGAGAGACATTACAAGATGCCAGCTCGGGGTTTGAACAAGACGACCTGTCTTGAACTTTTCGAATCGTTATCTTGTGCTTAAGAACACCTCGGAAAGACACATTTGCGCATAACATCGTTTCCACATCATCCACGGACAAAATGCCACGCAATTGCCAAAAGCTTCGTCTGACTTTCTATAAAGAAAGCAAGAAAGAAAATGGAAGGAGAGTCTCTTCCCGTGTGCTGTCAGACCAAAGAGTATATTTCACGAATTAAAAGACTGAAGTTGTTTAAACGCATACATCGACAAAGCGTTTCTGTGATAAGCGTGGGTGAAGGGCACATAACAATGGGGCGGGTAGGAGGAAGCGTAGAGGGAGGTACACTACCAAGGGGTAGGCGGAGGCAAGCACAGGGCGTGCAGTGGGTAAGACACATCGACTAAAGTGGGTGCCAGGCGGGCCCAAGCGGACCCACTGATTTGTGCCGGAACCCCGGCAAATGTATTGTGCACCCCATGTTCATCCTGTGAGCGGTAGCGCAAAAGGATTACAGAGGTCACAAAGGGTCTTAGTCAGACACCAGTGGGTTGATATTACATGCATTACATAGTTACATAGCTTCACGTGGTAAGTTTTACCGACTAAATGCAAAAAGTGGATACAAACTTAAAATTTCAGGTATCTTGTCATTAACAATAAGGTGTTGTGACATTTCTTGCAGGGTTTGTCTAGATCTGTCCCTAAGAGGCTCTATTTTTTTCACATTCTAAGACATAGTGTTTTAGTTAGGCCAAAGCGCCAGTAGTAAAATGAGGCAAGCGCAGACCTGCAGCGTCGGGGGGTTTGGTAGAATTGCAATCGTCACTCGGGACGCTCGCTCACAGGCCTGGCTGCAAGGGTAGAGGAGAGCCCCTGAAACCAGCGTTAAGATATACGGGTGCAGAGGGTAACCGTGTCCCGTCGCGATGTTCATTTGTCACGGGAGAACCCATCGGTATATTGCCAGTGCCGGGCCATTTGTCTCCCCGTGCATCGAGTGTTAGTTGGCCGTCTGAACGCTTTCGGTTCCTGCGTCTCGTCACGTGTGTCAGTTGCCTGCATCTCATCACGTGTTTCAGTTTCCCGCGTCTCATCACGTGTGTCAGTTCCTGCGTCTCGTCACGTGTTTCAGCACCTTCATCTCATCACGTGAACCTCTCAGTACCCATACAGCTCGTCAGGTGGCGCTGGTACAGCTGTACGTTACAGGCAGCCGTTTCCTGCCCTGGCCAGGCTGTGTGAGCAGCTGGGAGGGGCTGTGGAGGAGGGTGGGGGGTTAGAGAACAGGGCTCCTCCAGCTGACAGTCAATATCAAATTCCTGGCACCAGCTTGGCCGGCAGGACCCTAGTGTTGGGACGGCGCTCCACGCGTTCATATATCAACCCGGAAATTTGCTTTCAGACAGCGCCCCGCAAAACCCTGCTTCTCCCTACCTGCAGCTGCTGGGGAGGTTGATACGCTCTTGGGGTCAGCAAGAAGTCTCGTGTTTAAAAGACCTTTCCAGATGACAGATGAGGTCGTCCCAGGAATATGATGGAACTCGCGGACCAAAAGAAAAAAGGAACTTCCAGACGTGCCGGTCTGCTTGAGGTAACTGGACGAGTATGGGCTCCTCCCTACCAACAAGCAGCAGCAGTCGTAGCGCTGACCATATCCCGGAAAAGATTGCGTCCCAGTGACGGGCGATCACATTCCCCGAACTGGAGCGTCAGTTGCCTGACTGAAGGGAATCTAATATCTTCTTGTTCCCTCGCATGCCATTTCTTCACCGGCCGCCGGAGCTGTTGTGACTGGTGGCAGTTCGTCTCGCCGTCTCGTTCCCCGGCAACGCTCCGGTGTGCGGTGTGAAATGATCAGTTCAGGTATATCGTTGCAAAATGCTTCCTCTAGACACTCGTTGGCACGGATAACACAGTCCCAAACCCGGGCTCTTTTCTTTTTTTGACATACATGACGTAGAACACGACGGTGCTACCCCGAGGTCACGGACATTTGGGTCACGAGGACTTCACCTTTGACCCGAAACCTTAAGTTTGTAACCCAAAGGGTCAATTCCTGCTGTCCCTTTGAGCCAGACACGTGAGGCCCTTCGGCGGCCTCCCGCCGTAACGTGAAACAGGCCGACAGTGACGGGAACTCTGAACGCTGAGGGAGCGAGTTGTATGGATAGATGGGGGGTGACGCCCCGACACCTGGCTCTGTAAAGAACTGGCCCCTAGTTTATGGCAGCGTTTTGCGCTCGTAAAGTAGATGCCCGGCGGCATAGGGGGGCAGGGGGGGGGCAACGTGGCTCGTGCGTCTACATAGATCACGGTGGGCGGGCGTCGTGCCGCGTGCAGCTTCAAGATGATGTTAGAGGGACGCGATTCCTCTTCTTTGAGGAACTGGTTTTCATTGACCACGTTAAAGGAAGAGTCAGGCTCTCTGGAGGCAGCAGCCATTTACCTCCCCTCCCCCCCTCCCCCTCCCCCTCGCCGTATAGAACGTGTTGAATATACCAAAATCTCTTTCCTACACGTAAGCCTCGCATATTTTTTCGGTTGATAAATATTACTTTCAGCTCACCTCAAAAAGACTTTTTTCCTGGTTATATATATCTCGCCTTTAACCCTTGTAGCTCTACATTGCTTTACTGTGGTTTATATACATCAGATTTCTTGTGTGTGTCTTACCCAAACACGTCTTTTTTAACCCTTGACTAGAACATGTGAACATGTTGGATAATTTCATCTTTTCACACCCGACAGTATGCCACACACACACACACACACACACACACACACACACACACAAGGGGTTATTTATTTCTGTGGGTTATTTTTGATACGATTTATACATATATATGCTCAGATTTTTTATGGTATTCAGTCGTTCATTTATTGTGATCTTTTCAGTTCACATTTCTGCGAAACGATAATCTAAGTTTTCATATAGATGTTCATCGTAAGTCCTGCTAAGTGATTTGCGAGAACGGGAAGAAATCATGGACTTGAGCCAGGACTGGTGTTGAGCACTCAGCTGGGACCACGGCCTGTGGGTACAGGGATGGTGGTCCCAAGTAACCTCTCTCGCTGTGGTCTTGGAACAGCCCCCAGCTGGGACCATGGCCCGTAGGTACAGTGCTAATGGTGTACACTGAAATATTGGCAGGTTAATTACCCTTGTCAGTAACAGCTTGAAAACTGTTATAGCTCCCGTGAAGTTAGCTGACGATGGCTTTACGAATTGTTGCAGCTCGAACGTGTCTCGTGCTCAAGACTTATTAGCTGTTAGTAGCATTAGCATTAGTCTCGGCCGTGATGTAAATCACCGCCCAAACTCGCAGCCATGGCCGAGGGGGGGGGGGGGTAGAACTTTTGGCTTTTGGTGTAATGCCAACGTTAACCCATCTACGCGCACCTGATTGATTCGCTCCGGGAGACGTGTCTGATTCTGAAACAAATTGAGATCGCTGAGTGTGGCCATAATTATGGAAGTGACTCAGTCCATACAGAGTGCTGGCGCACGAGAACTTCAGCGCAGACGCTTGGGCAAGAGGCGGTGGGTGGAGCACTAGGCAGTCATGTACAACTTCAAAATTCTGGCGACCTTTAGATATGACGAGTCAGATAGATGTGGCAGGTTCATGGTTGCCGCCTGTCTCTGCTGGTAATATGAGCGTTCAAACTATTTTCTTTACCCTTGTTGTTGACATCCTGTAAGATCTCTGTCTGTGGGAGATGACATAATATCTTATTCATTACAACATAATTCTGAAGGGGAAAAATGAAACCCACTTTGTAGTGTACCTTCTTTATTCACAGAAGGCTAAACACACACACACACACACCCACACACACACACACACACACACACACACACACACACACACACACACAAACAAGCAAACAAAAACACACATAAAAATCTCATCTTCCTCATCAAATTTAACTTCGCGTCCATATAAATGTTCAAGAAAATGCAGAGGACTTCAGTTGGACCTCAGGGCAGATGCATCACTGCCTTTGGTCTCCTCCTCCGCACATAAGAGAAACGCACGACTACTGCAGAAGGTCTTGCCGCGTGCCATGAGAACGGCCGCGGCGCCCATGACCCACGGATAGGTGTGCGAGGTCCGGGAGGAACGAAGCACTTCCTCAATCTGCACCGTTTTAAAGATGGTGTTAACGTTGATCATATGCAGGCACCGTGAGATACTGGCTGATATTGGCCCTCACTTCACCGAGAGTTATCCCCCGGCGCTGGCTCTCATGACCGAGAATTTAATGAGACCAGAACAGGCCGTGGGCTGATGCCAGAATGCGAGGAAACGAACGCGGTGGGGGAGCGGGAGGGGGCGGATTCTCGGGGCGCAAATAAATAAATAAAAAAAAAAATCGGGGCCGTCTACACCTCGGCTTGTTTCAAGCACTCGTTCGGTTTTGTGATTCCTTCTCGTAGATAAAGTAGTAAAAAACGCTGCAGGATATAGTTTATAAACCCTGAAGAGATGTTTGTCGTATAGTATCGTTTTAGGAAACAGAGGATAGCACACACACACACACACACACACACACACACACACACACACAAACTCACACGCACACACACGGCGACAGTTCTTGGCCACTTGGTTTGTGGACTTGGAAAGAGAAACAAAGCTCCATGATCATTTGACCTTTACAGGCATTAATTTTTTGCCGATTATATTGTTGGAGCTGCCGATCCTGTTTCAGGTGTGGTAGTGTAAACGACGTGAGAATGTAAACACATATTTTCTCATAACACGGTACAGGTTGGTGGTGCTATCCATCCTAAGTCAATAATAATGATAATGATAATAGCAATGATAACAATAATAATAGTAGTAATATTAATAATAATACCAATAATAATAATAATAATAATGATAATAATAATAGTAATAATAATAATAATAATAGTAATAATAATGATTATAGTAATTATAATAATAATGATATTAATAATGATGAATAATCGGTTTATACTGAACAGACTTTACTCAAAAGGCTGAAAATATAGATAACAGATATAGTTACTGTAAACAGTGGGCATAGAAAACGGGAGGAGATGAGTTGTTTACACTATCTTTACGGAGACTAGGATGGCAGTGTACTGGTTATTATTGATGATGTTCATTGATAGGTGGGAGGTACATAGTGTGTGTGTGTGTGTGCGTGTGTGTTATAAGGGAACTTCAGTGGCAGACTGGACTGGAAAAGGAATGGAATATCTCGGATCAAGGATGGATCCAGGCTGTTCCGCTCTACTTCCATTTAAGGAAGATTATCTCACGATGGCGGCACTTCATGATCCCCGCAGACCGGTACAGTTCAGCGACTTTAATGCAACATAATTAGTTATGACTTGGATTGTTACGGATTTTTACATCTTTTCTTAAAGAGGAAATAACACGTTTGAGAATATTTACAGAGGATAGAATTTCTTTTTATCATTTCAAGAGAAGTTCTTGTCTTTTCTCGTCCATCGACCTCCATTTCGATCTGACGTCTATGTTGCCAACCATCATTTCATCTGTCTTCAGAGTTTCTACGTCATATTCCAGTTTCCAGTCCCTGTTACCCTGGGGATGGATGCCTTCACTTCTGACTGGAAGAGTCAGTCTTTACGTCATATTCCTGTTTCCAGTTCCCGTTACCCTCGGGTGGATACCTTCCCGTTGTTCCCGTTACCTTGAGGATAGATACGTTCCCTTGTGAATGAGAAAAGTGCAAGTCAGTCTTTGTCATATCCTTGTTTTCCAGTTACTGTTACCCTGGGGGATGGATATCTTCCCTTCTGATTGGAAAAGATGCAAGATAACCTTTAATTAGTATTCCAGTTTCTGGAAAAGGTGCCAGACAACCTTCATGTAGTATTTCAGTTTCCTGGAAAAGGAATGAGTACTTTCCCTTGATTGAAAGAAGGTGCAAGTCAGCATTTACGTATTCTGCCGATTTCCTGGAAGAGGCGCAAGTCAAACTTAACGCAGTATTCCAGTTTCCAGTTCCTTTTACCTAATTGAAAAAGGTGCAAGTCTGTCTTTATGTAGCATTTCCGTTTCCTGGAAGAGGTGCAAGTCAAACTTTACATAGTATTCCAGTTTCCAGTTCTTGTTACCTTGGAAATGGTTACTTTCCATTTTGATTGGGAAAGATGTAGGTCAGCCTGTACCCGTGCTTTCCTTTTGAGCTCTGCATCCAGCATCGTTCATATCTCTCTTCAGGCAGAGGGCCTTGTTATCCGACAGCTCTTTGGTCTCGGGCCAGTCAGCGGATCCCCCCCCCTCCCTCTTCTGCTACAGTGGTCCAGGTTATACCATCCAAACACCAACCAATCTTTTTCAGTCAGGCTGGTGGCTAAAGGTCTTTGTTTTAGCTTTTCCCCTAGTCCTTTGACTCTACGGTTCTGGATACATGAGTGAGTTCCAAAAGCTATATTCTTCGTACGACCGCTGTAGGAGAGATTTTTCTGACACAAATTGGTAAGGTACCGAGTCTGTTGAGGACAAGTGGCCTGAAACACGATCTGCAGTTCCCTAAGCTCGGTCACGACTCGTATTTCTTAATTGCAGGGTCGATCACTCGAGCAATCCACGCCAATTACGAGTTTCACAACTCGCTGCTGACGGGCCCTTCACTTTATATAACATCCAGGATAAGGGGACTGTAGTGTATAATTTACTTCAGGCAACAGAAAGATATTAATTCCATCCCAGCTACAACAGAAATTAGATTTTTTTTTTTTACTGAATATTTCACTGTCTGTAAATTAGTATATTTTTTTTTTATCATCTTTACTATTTTGAAGCTTTGCTTATTACAGTGCGAGTACGAATATCGAGGAAATGATAACGATGAAGGTGAAAGCAGCATGTCAGACGTACTAGGAAACAGTTCAAGGAAGAGGGGGTTTATTCAGTACAGCGCAAGGCTGTGCCGAACATTTATTGGATGTTGTGTGTCGACAAATGAGCATTAACACGGTGGGTACGGTGGGTGCTGGCGGCTGGGCAAAAGGATAGTCTCTTTCAATGGGGTATGTAGGGCTGTCTTGGGGGTTTGCTGAGTTGCAGGTAAAGGCCGCTTGGGCTACAGGGATTGGCTGTCTTGGGGCCTCTTGGTCTGCAGGGCTAGACTGTCTTGTGTCCTCATCGGTTACAAAACTAGACCGTCTTGTGGCATCATCGCCTGCAAAACTAAACTGCCTCGGGATCTGGTCGCCACCAACAGCCACACTCGCTCTTCTCTTTCTCTCTCTTTCTCTCTCTGTCTGTGAAGACCGGCGCGTGTGAGTTATGGAGGTAGATAATTAAAAGCGTAACGTAGTGGCGAGAATCTTTAAACAGTGAGATATATCAGTAAGGCAAGTAACAGAATAGCTGATAGTGGTGGTGGACTGTAGAGAAGAAAGGCACTATGTTCCCCGCTAACATACAGCTTCTCGCTACCTCCGCAGGCACGAGTGCTAATGTTAGCCTCCCCAGCTCGGGATTTATGACTTACTCGCGTAAATGAATATAATCACGGCTTTACACACTTCCACCTGCACAGACTGTCACTTTACATTTGGCTCCTGCTACCTCTCTCTCTCTCTCTCTCTCTCTCTCTCTCTCTCTCTCTCTCTAACACACACACACACACGTACACATCGAGCCTCCGCGCCGTGTTGCTGTGGTTAGTAGAGCGACCCATGAATCAAACGGGCTCGTGTTCGAGCCAGAGACAGGGCTGATGGGTCAAAGCCATCCCAGCTGTTCATCCCGCCTTTTAGCTGTAGTCGATTGATCAGTGCCTAGTGTAAGGTGGGTGAGGTTACGTCGCGAGTGAAGAGTCGCCTTTGGCGAGGCTGTATCATTGTCAGCTGACGTAACAGTGTACAATCTCGTCAGAGACTTTCGTATCAAAGGAGTCGATCCTGTACCTGCAACTGATTGTAGCGCAGCCTTGGAGCTACAGGGGCCCCTGGAGGTGAAGGGTCCTAAGGTTGTAGCCCCAGGACCCTTACGGGAAAGGGGGCCCTTAGGTTGATTAATGATTCTAATGATAATAATGAAAACAATAATTGTAATAATGATATAACGAGAAGCGGGCAACTGCAGTGTAAGGCTCTCTTCCTGTGACACAAATTGCAATCAGACAAACACGCACAAGCACAAAACCTACATGCACACACATTCATACCCTGCAGAAACAGACATACACACATACGTAGACACGAGCTTCCACGTGCGCTGCTGACACACACACACACACACGCACGAGCGGACGCATCAAGCAACTCGGAGGAAAAATAAACACAAGTCTGCTGTTTATTAATAAAAAGAGTTTGAGAACGTCTGGCGGGGATTGTATCTTTTCGTGTCGATGTCCATGTTAGCGTGTGTGTGTTTGTGTGTGTGTGAGTGTAAGGATGAATGCGTCTGAGGTAGTAACAAGGGAGAGGTGGCTAGGAAGGGGATTGTCTGATAACTTGGTGAGAGAGAGAGAGAGAGAGAGAGAGAGAGAGAGAGAGAGAGAGAGAGAGAGAGAGTCATCGCATGGTTTGCCCTCCCAGTAGGCCTGTAGCCAGCCATCATCATCATCATGAGCAGCAGCAGTTGAGGGATGGCTACACCCGACCACCTCCAGCTGTCAGTTAGAACTGCTTTACATGTGATAAATGAAATGTTCAGGGATTTAATATTACTGAATGAGGCAGCCGGCCTCAGCCAGCCGGAAAGCCCAGACTGCCAGCCTCAGCCAGTCAACCTGTCAGCCAACCAGCTGGCCTTAGCAAGCCATACAGCTAGCCAGCCGGCCTCATCCAACCTGTCAACCAACCAACCAGCCGGCCTCAGCCAGGCGACAAGCTGGTGGTGGAGGGAAGAATTGTACCAGAGTTTATTTTCCAGTTTAATATCTAATGAGTGAATGATGAATTCATGAATTCCTGATATTATTATATACGAGAGAAATGGATGAGAGGAAGAAGGACATTTACATACCTCGAATGGAACTACTATTATAAATATGGTCATGGTCAGATACCATGAATGAGTTTCCCTTCACATCACGTTGCAGAGATACTTTTGGAAATAAAGACTGCGTGTTATATGAAGTTGGAAATAATGTGATAAAGAAATGAATAAATGAATAAGTTCCACCACTTACTGCTGCCAGGTACCACTAGCTCTACTACAGTCATCAGCCACTTGCTGACACACCAGCAGCTCCGCCTTCATCAACGCGCCAGATTACCCCTGGGCTTGTTTAGTATTGTTCTAAGATCTGCTCGTTAATCATTCCTTAACTACCCAGCTTGTTTTTGAGTTCACACATAAATTAGTTGTAATGAACGTTCCTGGGCGGGTGGTGGTAAATTATCGAGGGCGAGAGGCCGGCCAGTCGCGCAGCCCGATGTAGACCGTCCGTTCCCGGCTCTCCCACGCCTCCCCACCAGACCCCCTCCCCCCCCTGCGTGGCCAGAAAGTTACCCATTGCACCAATTTGAAGTTTTAAGTGATGAATTAAAACTAACGAGGTCGTATATATCTGGACTGCGCGCGTGGTAAGGCCGAGTTGAGGCAGAGCCCTTGTGAGAGGCTTGGACTGGACTACCCCGACGCCTCCAGCCCCAGGTAACACCCTCACCATACAGGCTTACAGTTTTGGACATTTTATCACCGCGAGCGAAATAAATCGCTGACAGGACGCTAGCTGGAAGTGCATTTTCATTTTGTTTGTAATTAGCGTGACATGATGGGTCCGCTCAGTGACTCCCTGGAGGGACACAAACCACCGCTGGAAGTACGTAGACGACTCCACCTTTGGCATCACCGTCAACAACGACTCTCCTGACTTCAGTGCCCTTCAGCACGCCATCATCAACCTTCAAGGATGGACTACCGAAGATTTCATCACCAACCATACACCACGCACTGTGATGATGCACACCAACCTGGGTGCAGACAGCATCCTGTCCCCTGACATCACACTAGGCCCTTACATCCCCCGAGTTATCGGAGACTTCAGACTTCTTGATGTCAAAATAGACGACGGTTTAGAATTGGAAGAAACATGTCGGCACAATCAACAAGTCTTCCTCTTACCATCAGATATTTCTCCGCCGACTGAAATCACTAGGCGTCCATCCATATGAGCTCAGAAATACCTTTAACATCTTCACTCTACCTAAGCTCACCTACCACACCCCAGCCTGGTCCTCCTCTAACAGCTACACAGAGGGACGAGCTGGGAAGAGTGCAGAAAACGATATGCAGAATCATCCTGGGCCCATCTTACACCATCTCCCAAGAGGCCCTCATATCGCTGAACCTGTCTGCAATCCCCGACCAACACCAGCAGCTCATACGGCAGTTTAGTAATAACTGATGATACACCCCTGTTACAGAGACCTCCTCCCCCTCGACGCCCCTCCACCACGGACCGCCGTTCGTTACCACAATCGACTTATTCTAATCAGAGCTCGTACAGACAGATATAAGAACAGGCCTATACTTAACGCTGTGAACTTAAACAGTAAATGAACAAGTCCATATCTATGTAAGTGAACAGTTAAGTTTTCTCTTACTTAGGCTATGTGGTATTACTGTAACGTCATCACTTAATGTTCAATCAGGTTCATAATGTTTAACATCCCCGTATATCTGCTACCCTGACTATTTAAATGTACCTCACCCATATTCTTATCCAAAGTGTGGAAATATTCCGCTCACCTTAATTCTAAGCTCTTGTGTGATTAGTGAGCTAGTAACTTGTTCATGACCTGTAATACCTCAACTGAATATTATCATCCGAATGGTTGCCTAAATCCATTAATCCGTTACTCATTAATTTATTTATTTATTTCTGATCAAACTTCCATTCACTTATATGGCGTATAATTTTGACATTTTTTTTTCCAATCTAAATATTTAAGTGATTTTTAGCTTTGAATGTTATGCATGAGTAATATCTCATTTTTTTTTCCCAAGAAGTACGTTTTTTGTTATCTATGGAAAATTCGAGGAGTATTCAATGATAAACATTAACTTGAAATACTCGTTGAGTCGGGAATGCAGTCATGTATCATCGGTACTTAAGTTGCGATTTTCGTTTGGTAACGGGATTTGTAGTATCCGTTTTCTTATCACCCCTAACTGAAGAATTCCATAGGGTTTTTCTTTGCATCGTGAGAAATTTTCCTCCCGGATATATATATATATATATATATATATATATATATATATATATATATATATATATATTCTTTTTTCTCGCTGACTCTGATATTATGCTGCTTGAGGCAGCAGGCAGTGTCAGATGGAACCGTGGATGAGGCCTGGTACACTGGCGTTGAGGTAGCAGCTACCAGGAAGTGAGGCCAGGTACACGGTAGCGGTGAGGGGTGACGGTTGGAACTCACCAATGCACCTCACTCCACCGTCTTAAATAATTCAGGTGGCAAGGTGGTTGAAGGATTTGCACAGTGTGTGATGAACGTGTTGCCGGCGTAACTCCCGGCTGCACTCCTTCAAGGAATCGTTGGAGCCGCTGTTGGCACAGAGGAGATTTTCTTTTTTTTTTTTAACAGGAGGTTGTGTCTCTCTCTCTCTCTCTCTCTCTCTCTCTCTCTCTCTCTCTCTCTCTCTCTCTCTCTCTCTTTTCCCTGAGCCGCAGCCATGTTTGTCTTGGTTAATTACGGAGGTGGTTCTGTCCGAGGCTCTGTGTGTGTGTGGCGGTAAGCGAGACATGCCTGATGCCGGAAGGCTGACGGAACTTGGAGTTTATGGTACTGTTTTGTGCCCTTTGCGTTACTTTATTTGCAGGAAGGTGCAAGAAAATACTAAGTAACGATACAGGAATGTACAGTACTGTACCAGGATTCTCTTTTCTCACTTACTGGGAGTGAAGACGACAAAGCCTTTCTCGATCGTGCAAATCTTGAAACGTTTCACGATTAAACGGGCCGCCACCAGGCAAGGGCCCGTGTCGGACCAAAAAACGACGGTCCGACGATCTAAACAAACAACAAGTTTCACAATCAAAGATTATCCTCTTGGCAGCAATGCAGACTGACCACACGAAATTTTCGGTCTGAAACTTGTCACTTATACAGTGGTACGTCGCCTAGCGTTTATGTTTCACCTCTGAAGCAAAACTTTTGTAGAACTTTGTTTTACATAAATACACAAAAGAAAAATGTTATTTGAGGTTAAGTTATCTAGTAGGTAAGCCTGTGTTGCCAAGGCTTCAAGGCTAGTGTTGTAACCGCTCGAACTCCTCTAACGCCAAGCGTGATATCGGGTCTGCTCTACTTACTCACACAGCAACGAGAAGGTACTTACAAGGGATCTTGAGAACACCCTTGATGCCCGGAGTCTGGATATCCTACCGTTCTGAGCTGCTGGCGTGATCCGCCTCTGACCACGTATGTTGCGCCCAGACATAATTTTACCTCGCATTGGGCCTTTCATCCAGTCACGTCCAAACCCATGTACCGCATCACCCAACCAGTTCTTTACCCTTGCATCATATGCAACTTTAACTACGCCGTTTGTCGATTCTAAGGTCTAGGAACTACCTAATTGGATGTTTAACAGACGCGCCTACTTGTTTCCTCGGTAGTTGGCTCGTAATGCCATTGCCATAAACACTGACATACCTGTGACTTACTGCGTATTATCCCGAATGCTTTTGCCGCAACGCCTCACCTTTACCGTGCCTTACTGTTATGAGCGAAGCGCTCATGCTGGCACATAATCGCTTGAGGTAATAGTTAAATAATTCTATTTCAGTGGAGTCTACATTATATTACTGCAAATGATAAACGAATTACGTTTTTGATGAGCCATTGATATTAATTCATGAACTGAAGGATTAATGAATTCTTTTGGGAGGGAATTAGTTCAGGTGTGACAGGTTTTGGACAGCAGGAGGTTCAGTGACGCGTTCTGGTTTCTAGTGGGTAGGCGGGGGCACCTGCCGCTGCAGCAGGTGGCCTCACGTCTGAGCGTTATGCTGCTCCCGTTTTCTTCGGTAATGTTGACGACGTGAGCTGCCCAGATGGCGGGGCGGGGCCGTTCTGGTGATTGTCGGGTATCGTGGTGGAGCGGGGAGAGAGAGAGAGAGAGAGAGAGAGAGAGAGAGGCTCGGGGTTGAGGAGGGTAGCGGAGATTGGTGTAACTGGGGATTGGGGCAGACTTGTAAATATAGGGGGAGTTTAAGGTTTGGATTGTGGGGAGTATTGTATAGTTAAGGGGTACGATGGTGGGGAGACTAGTAGAAGCTGTTGGGCAGACGTAATGCCTATCCTAAAACCCTCCAAACATTTCATATCCCCCTCCTCCTACCGCCCTGTACTTCCTTCTGTCCTTACAATACATACTGTGTGAAAACTGCTCCACGACAGAACGAGACTAAACCTCCCAGAGTCAGAAAGGTCGGGGAATGTCGAGGATATTTTTCTTTAATGTTATTTGAGAGGGAAGAGGTAAAGCTATCAAATTAACGCTTTATATATATATATATATATATATATATATATATATATATATATATATATATATATTCAAT
>JAYMFT010094416.1:0-13932 GCA_038088735.1 Panulirus argus | reverse complement strand
CGAGTGTGTCTGGTAGGTTAAGGATGATCCCAAGTTTGTCTGGAAGGTTAAGGATGTTCTCAAGTGTGTCTGGAAGGATGGGGATTTTCCCGAGTGTATCTGGAAGGTTACGGATATATCGAAGTATGTTGGAAGGTTAAGATATTCCCAAGTGTGCCTGGAATGTTAAGGATGTTCCTAAGTGTGACTGGAAGGTTAATGATATTTCCAAGTTTGTCTGGAAGGTTAAGGATGTTCCCAAGTGTGTCTGGAAGTTTAAAGATGCTCCCAAGAGTGTCTGGAAGGTTAAGGATGTTCGCAAGTGTATCTAGAAGGTTAAGGATATTTACAAGTGTTCCTGGAAGGTTACGGATGTTCCCAAGTGTGTCTGTAAGGCTAAGGATGTTACCAAGTGTGTCTGGAAGGTTAAAGATATTCCCAAGTGTGCCTGGAAGGTTTAGGATATATCCAACTGTGCCTGGAACGTTAAAGATATTCCCAAGCGTGCTTCGAAGGTTAAGAATATTTCCAAGTGTGTCTGGAAGGTTACGTATGCTCTCAAATGTGTCTGGAAGGGTAAGGATGCTCTCAAGGGTCTCTGGAAGGTTAAAGATATTCCCAAGTGAGTCTGGAAGGTTAAAGATTTTTCCAAGTATGTCTGAAAGGTTGAGTATATTCCTAAGTGTGTCTGGAAGATTAAGGATATTTCTAAGTGTATCTATAAGGTTAACGATGATCACCCGTGTGTCTGGTAGATTAATTATGTTCCCAAGTGCGTCTGGAAGGATAAGGATGTTCCCAAGTGTGTCTGGAAGGTTAAGGGTTTTCCAGAGTGTGTCTGGAAGGCTACGTATGTTTCCAATTGTTTCTGGAAGGTTTAGGGTGTTCCAAAGTGTGTCTGGAAGGTTATGAATGTTCATAAGTGTATCTGAAAGGCTAAGGATATTCCCAAGTGTGCCTGGAAAGTAAAGAACGTTTCCAAGTGTATCTGAAAGGTTAAAGATATTCCCAAGTGTGCCTGGAACGTTAAGGATGTTCCCAAGTGTGTCTGGAAGGTAAATTATGTTCCCAAGTGTGTCTGGAAGGATAAGAATATTCATAGGTGTGTCTGGAAAACTAAGGACATTCCCAAGTGTGTCTAGAAGGTTAAGTATGTTTCCAATTGTTTCTGGAAGGTTAAGGGTGTTCCCAAGTGTGTCTGGAAGGTTAGAAATGTTCGTAAGTGTGTCTGGAAGGATAAGGATATTCCCAAGTGTGTGTGGAAGGTTAAGAATGTTCCCAAGTGTGTGTGGAAGGTTAAAGGTATTCCCAAGTGTGTCTGGAAGGTTAAAGATGATCCCAAGTGTGTCTGGAAGGTTGAGGATATTCCCAAGTGTGTCTGGAAGGTTAAGGATTTTTCCAAGTGTGTCTGGAAGTTTAAGGGTGTTCCATGGTGTGTCTCAAAGATTAAATATGTTCTCAAGTGTGTCTGGAAGGTTAAGAATGTTTCCAAGTGTGTTTAGAAGGTTCAGGATGTTCGCAAGTGTGCCTGGAAGGTTAATCATGTTCCTAAATATGTCTGGAAGGTTAAGGATGTTTCCAAGTGTGTCTGATAGTTTAAGGATGATCCCAAGTATGTCTGGAAGGTTAAAGGTGCTTCTAAGTGTGTCTGAAAGCTTAAGGATACTCCCAAATGTGTCTGGAAGATTAAGGATGCTCTCGAGTGTGTCTGGTAGGTTAAGGATGATCCCAAGTTTGTCTGGAAGGTTAAGGATGTTCTCAAGTGTGTCTGGAAGGTTGGGGATTTTCCCGAGTGTGTCTGGAAGGTTACGGATATTTCGAAGTATGTTGGAAGATTACAGATATTCCCAAGTGTGCCTGGAATGTTAAGGATGTTCCTAAGTGTGACTGGAAGGTTAAGGATATTTTCAAGTGTGTCTGGAAGGTTATGGATGATCCCAAGTGTGTCTGGAAGATTAAGGATGACCCCAAGTGTGTCTGGAAGGTTAAGGATGTTCACGAGTGTGTGTCTGGAAGGTTAATTATGTTCCCAAGTGTGTCTGGAAGGTTAACGATGTTCCCAAGTGTGTCTGGAAAGTTGACAATCTTCTCGAGTGTGCCTTCAAGGTTCAGAATGCTCCCAAGTGTGTCTGGAATGTTAAGGATAATTCTAAATGTGCCTGGAAGGTTACAAATGTTCCCAAGTGTGTCGGGGAGGTTAAGGATGTTCCTAAGTCTGTCTGGAAGTTTAAGGATAATCCCACGTGTGTCTGAAATGTTAAAAATATTCCCAGGTGTGCCTGGAAGGTTAAGGATGTTCCCAAGTGTGTTTGAAAGGTTCAGGATGTTCGTAAGTGTACTTGGAAGATTAATCATGTTCCTAAGTGTGTCTGGAAGTTTAAGGATATTTCCAAATGTGTCTGATAGGTTAAGGATGATCCCAAGTGTGTCTGGAAGGTTATTTCGAAGTGTGTCTGGGAGGTTAAAGATATTCCCAAGTGTGCCTGGAATGTTAAGGATGTTCCTAAGTGTGTCTGGATGGTTAAGGATATTTCCAAGTGTGTCTGGAAGGTTAAGGATGATCCCAAGTGTGTCTGGAAGGTTAAGGATGATCCCATGTGTATCTGGAAGGTTAAGGATGTTCACAAGTGTATCTGGAAGGTTAATCATGTTCCAAAATGTGTCTGGAAGGTTAAGAATGTTCATAAATGTATCTGGAAGGCTAAGGATATTCCCAAGTGTGCCTGGAAGGTTTTGGATTTCCCAAGTGTGTCTGGAAGGTTAAGGATGTTCCTAAGTGTGTCTGGAAGGTTGATTATGAGCCTAAGTGTGTCTGGAAATTTGGGAATGTTCATAAGTGTGTCTGGAAGGCTCACGATATTCCCAATTGAGGCTGGAAGGTTAAGGATGTTCCCAAGTGAGGCAGGAAGGTTAAGGATGTTCCCAAGTGTGTCTGAAAGGTTAAGTATATTCCCAAGTGTGTCTGAAAGGTTGTGTTCCCCAGGGTGTCTGGAAGGTTAAGGATGTTTCCAAGTGTGTCTGGAAGGTTAAGGATGTTCCCAGGTGTGTCTGGAAAGTTGACAATCTTCTCAAGTGTGCCTTTAAGGTCCAGGATGTTCCCAAGTGTGTCTGGAATATTAAGGATATTTCCAAGTGTGTCTGGAAGGTTACAAATGTTCCCAAGTGTGTCGGGGAGATTAAGGATGTCCCCAAGTGTGTCTGGAATGTTAAGGATAATCCCACGTGTGTCTGGAAGGTTAAAGATATTCCCAGGTGTGCCTGGAAGGTTAAGAATATTCCCAAGTGTGTTTAAAAGGTTTAGGATGTTCTCAAGTGTGCCTGGAAGGTTAATCATGTTCCTAAGTGTGTCTGGAAGGTTAAGGATATTTCCAAGTGTGTTAAGGTTGTTCCCAAATGCGTCTGGAAGGATGTTCTTTTGTGTATCTGGAAGGTTAGAGATGTTCCCATGTGTGCCTGAAAAGTTGATGTTCCCAAGAGTTCATGGAAGGTTAAGGATGTTTTCTTGTGTGTCTGGAATGTTAAGGATATTCCCAAGAGCCCTTGGAAGGTTGAGGATGTTCTCAAGTGTGCCTGGAAGGTTAAGGATATTCCCAAGAGCCCTTGGAAGGTTAAGGATGTTTCTAAGTGTGTCTGGAAGGTCATGGATGTTTCCAATTGTGTCTGGAAGGTTAAGGATGTTCCCAAAGTATGCCTGGAAGGGTAAGATGTTCCCAAGTTTGTCTCGAAGATTTAGAATGGTCCCAACAGGGAAGGCTGGGGTCACAAGAGGACATGGTACAGACAGGAAAGCTGGGGACACAAGAGGACATGGTACAGACAGAAGAAAAGCTGGGGACACAAGAGGACATGGTACAGACAGAGGGAAGGCTGGCGACACAAGAGAACATGGTAAAGAACTGTTTTCATCTTATCAAAAAATGAGCTGCGTTATTTCTTTAACGATACATTTTCACCACTCTCATCAAGATTTTTTCCCTGCTAACGGCGGCGCAGTGAGCGATGAGCACTGCAAACATTTCCATCAAGACATCTTAGCGATAGAGAAAATAATTCTAGGGTAAGGAAGTTCAGCGTTGTCAGTGGACTATAATACAGTAATGAGAGATGCTCCAGGACTTGCATACGAGTGCCAGGGAAGAGACACTGCATTTAATTGAGGCAAGCCAGTGTTTTACCCAGTGTCGCCAGCATACTGTGAAATTCATAGCCAATCGAGCATTTTCATGATAATTTTCAAGTTTACTGTCCCGAAATCTAGAAAAGGAAACACATTTCATCTCCAAAACATATATTAAGTCAAAATTTGATCAATATAATGAAAGCATTAGTTCTGTGCTTTTAGAGTAATACAATTTAATTATTGCTGATGACAGAAAGGTTAAAGCAATGAAAAACAATGTGGAATAGAATGGAATTCTTTACTATTGAAAAAGTTGTAAATATTGACAGCCATACAAGATGTTCCATGAAAACTTTCATTGGTTACACTCTAACACTGAAAGTTAATGTATATAACCATTATTTGCTGATGATTCTATATTTATTTTCCTAGAGTATTAAAAAAAAAATACAGATGCCATGACTATGTATTCATGACACTGACCTTGGATTCCAAGGCTTATTAATAAGGCTGAACCATGACCCCAAGGTGATTTTTTAATGGGTAAGGGACTTAATCACATACATTAAGCTTGACTCAAGTGTGAACAGATACAGATTCCTTGAAGAATGTAAACCATAAGCCCTGAATAAAAATAATTTTACATTTCCAGGACATGCTGATTTGTCCAATGTAGATGCTGAAGAATCAAAAGAAGAGAGATCAGCACTTCATCTATGTGCTGTAACAACAAACAGTTCCTGTTTTTCTTAACTAATACCTTTTCCACTGTAGTCATGATATTTCATATCTAACAGTTAGCCTAAGGCCTCTTTCATGACGTTTGTAAACTTTTTTTGTATAATTACATATCTTTTCACCTACATCATTAAAGCAATAAAACATATACTAAATATTCTAGCTTCCAAGTAAAAACTGAATGAAAATCCTTCAGTTTTCATAGAGGTTACAATTCTTTTAATTTGTAAACATAAGCCTACCTATAGAGTACAAATGAAGTTTCTGACCTATTCTGATCATAAAATTTATCAAACAATGTATTTAACACATTCATTGGTAATAAACAATTGTCTGTAAAAATAATAAATGCATAAAGAAAGTTGTTAAACTAAATTTCTACCTTTCCTAATTTAACGTGTGACTGACGTCATGCATTCAGTGCAGCCAGTATCATCAGAAGTAAGAATCAAGTAAGTCAAGAGAAAATACATGTATATGTAATTCTATAGATGAGTAAGCTTCATCAGTTCACAAGCAGTACACAATTCCTGACAATGTTTAAATGACTCCCTTCAGGTGTTGTAAGGAAATAAAACATGCACCATTACCATGCAACAATCAGTTCCAGTTTCATGCCTATCCAGTACAGTCCATACTTGAATCCTGTCAACTTCAGAAATTGTACATAATCCTTACAAGATGACCTTATCTTGATATATCAGTACTATATGTCAAAAAATTCTTTAGGGACATGATTATACATGAGTAAGAGGAGCGGAAAAAAAAAGAAAATGGGGAACGAAAGAACAAAGAAAAACTTTGGAAAAAAGTTTAATGACGTGTTTACAAAATAAGACACTGTAAAGGAAGAAAATGAGAAAAGTAATAGAAGGCAAAAAGAAAGAGATACATGAGGATGCCTCTTACCTAAATCAAATGATGTGCTAAATTGCTGGAAGAAGAGCTTCAGACATAATTGGTATTAAAGGATGGAAGTGTAGCAGTGATATACATGGGGTTAGAGGAATTTCCAATTCAAGAAACAATGCCCAAAGATGACTTAAAATAACTATAAGCTGGTTAAACTAGAAAAAAACCCAGGAGTGGATGAAAGTATATATGTTGAAAAGCAGAAGTGATGTGAAAGAAAACTGAGGGTCAAATGATCTAACAGGATCAATAATAGTCCCACTATACAAAGGGTAAGTGGTAAAGATGAGTAAAATTACAAAGAAACCAGCTTTTAAGTACACTGGGAAAGTTATATTGGTGAACTGTCTTTGAAAGGCAATAAAGATGTCAGAGGGCAGTATAAGTGAAGAGCAGGAGGTTTATAGGAAAGGTAAAGAGTAAACAGATGGTAGGAAAAAACAGAGAAAAAGCATATAATAAAGTAGAATGTAATGCAGGAGGAAGTTGCCGAGTATAACAAAATCACTCCACTAAAACAGTGAAGCATGTGTAAAAGTGGATGACAGGTACTGTGAAAGGTCCAAGATAAGCCTGGGAGTGAGGCAGGGCTGTATGATGTAAACTTGGTTTTTCAATGATGCTTAGCATAATGGTAGGAGAAATATAAAAGGGAGCAGTCTAAGGGAGAAAAGTGATTCAATCCTTAGAGAGAGTTACATGATGGAAAAATGAGACCATAACAAAAGACAAGACTAAGAGGCACTATTGTCTTGCCTACCCGGACCTAAGAGTGTAAAATGTGGTTTTGGAACAGAGCAGACATTTCGAGGATAGAGGCTGCTGAAATGAACTACTTAAAGGATACTTGCAGTGTTAAGAGATAAGGTGGAGTAAGTAATGCAGAAAAGTAAAGATGAAGGATGTCAAAGAGAGAGAAAAAAGTTTGGTGTGATGTTGCAGAATCGGTTAGACAAAATACTTTGCAATAGTTTGCTCATGTCGAGAGGATGAATCATGGAATGTTGGTAAAGAAAATGTATAAGGGCATGGAAAGGAAATGAGAGAAAGACAACTGTCATCCTGTAAAGTGTAAGTGAGGGAATATACTGGGAAGAAGACTACGAAAGGAGTGAAGGGGATGCAGCATGTTAGGGAGATGTGTTTGGATAGTGTAATCTGAAGACTTTTCTACTGAAGCCATCCCCCAAGTTGGAGTTTCCAAAGTGAACAAGGCATCACAGGTAAAAAAAAAAAAAAAAAAAAAAAAAAAAAAAAAAAAAAAGAAGCAGTATGTGCCATTTAAGTATGATCATTAAAATGTACTAATAAAAGTGATAAACTTAGTCATCAAATACGAGAGAAATATAAATTTCAAGTTCATTTCCTATTACATAGGGTGTATCAAGTGTATAAAGGCATGCATTTTTTGCAGGAGCTGACTCTGCATACTAAGGTCCTCTTCTCTATTCCTATACGCTGGCAAAGGGTAGTGATAAATATATATTGCATGAGTTGACTCTACGTAACTAAGGTCCCTTACTCTAATCCTGTAGACTTCAAGGGGCAGAGATATCCAACTCCCAACTCTACTACCCTTATGAACTTCAAGAAAATACACAAACATAGATTTACAAATAGGAATATGATTAGGCCTACAAAATACAAAAAATAAGAAACTAAACAAAAGTGAAACTACTCTAAATGAAGTGCAGCATATTACTGCAGTGCGTGAGCATCTGATTATCCCTTGTTTGTGACTGATGGTCTACCACTGATGAAAAACCTTAAAGTAAATATGGCAGTGATGTAACAGTATAACCTGAAACAGAAAACATCATCTATCATGTCACTACTGTGCACTTACAAAGATCACCACTGAAACATTCTTGAGCATAATAGATATGACTCTCAAAACTTATATGAATTCATTTACATTTGAAACACCATTTTTTTGTGCATAACAAAGTGGTCTTAAATTTACAAAGGAATTAAAAAAAGCAACAGACAATTTGATTCTTTTCAGGTTTCTGTGATGGCATAAAAGTTCATCAACTGAGACGGATCATACAAGAAAAAAGGCATACAGATAATTTTAAGAGAAATATTGTGTTTGAAATCTTTACATACAACTATGGAGACACAAATACTGTAAAGTCAGTTATAGACATGAAGCGTAACTTCTGTCAAGTCTACCATTAGATGATCTATGGAGCTACTTTGAACTACTATAATTTTTCAATCATTCTTTATGTTAACAATCCTGTTGAAGAAAAAGTACTTCATCTCTTTTAAAATAAAACGTCTGCCCACAAATTTGTATCCATTACAAGTGACATCTGACAAAAGTAGTCTTAAGTAGCTTCATAGATTAAGATTATCAAAGCCTTTGATACTTTTGAATACCTGTATCAAATCAACTCTTAGCCATCTCTTTTCAAAGCTAAATTAGTTTGTTTTCTAGCTGGCTCTTGTAGGATTTGTCTCTACAAACTGGAATCATTTTGGCTGCTTGTCACTGAACTCTCTCCACTCTGTGTCTTCTTTCAAATAGGGAGACCAAAACTGAATACAGTATTCAATGTTGGGATATACCAATAAACTGCAAAAGTGAAGATTAGTTTCTTAGACTGAAATTCAAATGCCCTTTCTTTTAATCCAAGCATGTTGCATGCCTTTTACAATTTGTATACACACTGCTTACTTGGTTTTAGTTAGTTCATCACAGATTATCATACCTATGACTTTTTCCTCATTTACTGCAGCATGTAGTTTGTAATACTTTATCAATATTAAGAATTCTTCTGCCATTTGTTAGCACAATTCATCAGTTTGTTTATGTCAGGTTGAAACTGCAAATTTTCAATTTCTCAGGTTAATATCTTCTGCAAATTTTAATATCACATAACACATCCCAGTATCAGTGTTACTGATACATATTTGGAAGAGAACCAATCCTAAGACTGATCCTAGTGGCACATCACTTATTAAGTCTAACCAGTATGAGTCTTGACCATTAATCACTAGAAAAGTCTTTGTTTACAGCCAACCAACCAATCTTCTAACCATCTAAGTACAACTCCATCTATACCACATGACTTAAAGTTCGCTTGTCATCTTTGATGTGGGACTTTATCAAAAGCCTTCTGAAAATTTAACTAAATGACATCATCTGCTTTACTTTCATCATACATGGTAAATATATCATATAAGAAATCAAGCAATTTTGTAAGACACAATTTCCTCAAAGCCAAGGTGATAATAATTTCTGAAGTAGTGATCCCCTAAATGATTTAGTCTTGTCTTGAATGATGGTTCCCATAAATTTACCTGCTATGGATGTAACTAATGGGGCAATAACTTGCAAGCATGGACTAATTATCTTTTTGAATACTGCTGTAACACAAAAATACTTCCAATCCTTTGGAATTTTCCCTACATCAAGCAATTTATTGAAAAGAGCTGTCAAGGGCTCAACTATCTCACTTTTCAAAAATGGAAAATTTGTGACAATTAATGGACTTATAATGCATTTAACCCTCTTAAGCCACTGCATCTCTCTCCTAGAGAAAATCACCTGTATAGCTTAAGATTCACTTAAGTTTTTCAAAGATAGAAATTTAGTAATGATAGAAATAATTCAAATGTCATATGACCTCAGTAACAAATGTATAAATCCTTATTAAGTTTCAGCCACTCATCAACTCTTGATATGATAACTGCCTGAAATGTAGCTTTTCAACATTAAATTATATAAATATTAAAGTTGTTGAGTTGACTTACAAAAACTATGCAGACATACAAATTACTTCTGCTGCATTTATGTATACACCATATGAAACAAATCTATATAAAGTACAATAAAACTAATTCATTAAGAAGGCTGATCAAAATTGCTACTAATTGTAAATAACTATAATTATGTCCAAATTTTCACATATTTGTGTATATTGCAGAGGAATGCAATAACCTTGCACTAAATCTAAAATCAACATGCAACATCCATTTATTAATTTGTTATAACATCATTTAGTAATCTACTTAAAAGTAGCACAGTAATGAATCTAGCTGAGGGAAACCAGACATCCCTTCTCTCTTACCAGCCTATAGGGCTGGGGCTAGGGACGGCAGTTTCATACAGTGATTACCAAGTTGCCCGTGCCATCTCAGCTAACATAAAAAATGCACATATGCACTTGATCAAGCCAAGTGAATGGGAATGGAATCAAAATATAAGACAGACAGAGAGAGAGCAATAAGTGTCTGACTAGTATTTCCCCCTTAAAGCAATGAATGTGTCTTTCTCACAAAATTATAAATTTTTCAAGCAAACACTAAGTTCAGGTACAAAAGATTTCTTATGCCACATACCAAGACAAATACTGACATTTTGATTCTTCTATGCTAAAAATTTGTGCACATGGCAGTATTTGATCAATTATCCCCTAATATGTACATGCCTTAAATATTATTACTTCATAATGTATGAGCATTTTCACCGGTACAATTACATTAGAAACAACAGCTAAAGGGGTTGTTAGTGAGTGAAGCCATGTCTTCGTCTATTCCTGATGCTACCTTAGTAACACAGGGAACTGCAAACAACTAATAAAAAAAATACACACACCCTTCAGTGACTTTGCTTTAGAATATGTTGCTCTCTGCATCCTGAACCAGACAATGAGAATAATAAAAAGAGGAGCAACATAAAATCAGGAGTATTGTACACAAAAAGAAAGTGCATGGTATTTTGTTTCCATTATGTAAACTTAGTTTACAAAACTATTCCACCAGTAACATTTAAGATATTAAAAATCAACTCTGTTCTTAATGAGGAAGCAACAAAGTTTTTCAATCTACAAGAAAGGAATTGCAATCTTCTAGAAAATTATTCTTGTGAGATAAATTTTGTTCCAGTTTATGTGGGGGTGGAAAAGGCGCAAAAACATTGAAGTTATTAACAAAATAATGACTCTTGTAAACAAATACACAAGTAACTGCAAAAATGTTACCAATCAAACATAAATTGAACTACAGTGAAAACTCAAATCCACTAACACCGTCAACTTGTGATGAATGAAAAAAAAAGGCACATCAGGATTTCCCAACTTATTTATGCTACTTCATTATCGTATCTTACATTTCTATGTAATCAACCATAATCATCTATACAACATCAATATACAGTCAGCAGTCATTCCTCTCAAAACTTATAATAAAAAAACACCTATACCTTAACAGTTCAGAGCAGCTATCGATTTTCTCTTCAGTCTTGCTCAACATCAAATGATCTGCCAAAAATCTCTTCCCTAATATCACCTATCACACAGATTACAAGCCCATGCCAACTTTACCTTGGCACAATAATTTTTGTCATTATGGACTGGAAAAAAACAGTGTAATTCTTCACACTACATGGGAGATGAAAGGATGAAATTCAACTAAGAAAAACAAATGATTCTGCCAATCTATTGCTAACCAGTCATCAAGTGACTGATTTGACAGAAAAGTGCTACTCAAGCCAAAGTATACACTGCAGACTTGGAGAATACTGTGCTGCTCAACCACATGGTCAATGTATTCATTGCAAATGTAGAGACTGGACTAAAAGGAAACAAACAAACCTATGGCCCATTGCCCCCGGGATCATGGGGTGCTAAGAATCTCTAGGTTCCTGCTTGCCTCTACTGCCAATGTGAGGGAGGTCTCAGACAGTAGCAGTACTGGCCTCTCCTACGATCTTTCCCTCTCTAACAGACCTGCCTCTTTTTCTATTCATTATACCAACGTTCATTGTCTTTCTAGTTACTTCTCTTCTGTTGAAAACCATCTGTCTAGTACTTCTCCTAATATCTTACTTCCCTCTGAGACTCAATTGTCTAATGATGTTTTCACTAGCTCCTATTTCATATCCAACTATAAATACTCACGATTCCTGTTTAAAGGTGGCGTTTTTGCTTGTTCCAACATCAATACACCTGTTGCACACCTCAAGGACCCAGAATCCACAAATTTTAATGCTGTGACTAAAGGTCTGTCTTCTAACTATCATACTTTTCCTTTGTTTTGCCTACTGCTCTCCCAATTCTATAAATTTTATATTTTCCTTGGACTATCTAAACTGTCATGAGACTATGGCATCTTTTCACCTGCAAGTCAAGATCTACCCAGGGTATTTCAACATTCACCACAGGGAATGGTTGAATTCTTACAATACAGATGGTGAGGGGATTAAAGCCATCATGTTCTCCATTTTCAGTGATCTACAGCAAATCATCTCCCATCCCATCCATATTCCTGACAGCTGTGACCACTCTCCTAATATTCTGAATCTGTTTTTCACCTCTAATCCTTTGCACTGTAAATATACAATCTCAACCCCAATTGGTTCATCTGACCATACCCCCATAAATACATCTTATTTCAACAGCACCTCCCCCTCCAGCAGCCTCTTCTACATGCAAATACTGGCACCTCAGCAAAGCTAACTGGAAAAGCCACCATACTCCCCTTTTCCATAGTTTTGCTTTCATCTCTTTTATCACACTATCAAAAAGCCTCAGTTACATTACACATGTATGACGAAACTTTCGCTCAATTCTCTATGCACTCCTACACATGCATTTGCTCCTCTATAGAGGGCTTTCACACCATCCAAAAGTTGTTCCTCTACCCTTTACATCCTTAATACATCCCATACAGAATTCCGCTAAACTCTGTCATGTGCATTCTCCAGATCAATAAATGTTGCATACAGCTTCTTACCTTTTGCTAGATACTTTTCTACTGTTATTCTCACCACAAAAACCTGATCCACACATTCCTACCTTTCCTAAATTTCCCTTGTTCCTCACTTCTACATTCAGTCACTTCCATCACTTTAACAATCAACAATCTCGCATACACTTTTTCAGGTACACTTAACAAACTTATTCTCTTGTAAGTGCTACATACACCATTTGCACCTTTTCCTTTAAATAAAGGAACAATAATAGCTTTCACTCAAACCTCAGGCACAACCCTCTATTTCCATGCCAAATTACTTATCAAATGCAAACATTATCAAATGCAAACACTTTATCCACAACATACTTTAACATTTCAGCTGTAATTCCCTCCACTCCAGGTGCCTTTCGTAACTTCAGCCTCATTATTGCCCTTTTACCTCACTGCTTGCTGCAGGCCCCTGTGTTTGTATCCTTTTCCTTCCATCCTTCATACCTAGGCATGTAACAACAGCTGCACCACCCTCTACATTCATCAGTTCTTCAAAATGCTCTTTCTATCTTCCTTTCACTTCCATATTTGATTTAGCAACTCCCCTCCCTTACTTTTCACACAACATTTCCACTATCACATCCACCTCTTTCCTTTTTCACCTCCTTCCAGTACAATCTCTTATTTTCCTTAAACTTTGCATTCAACTTTCTTCAAAAATCTTAATCTACTCTTTCTTTGCTTTTCTTTATCAGCCTCCAAGCATTCGGTTTACATATTTCATATTCTTCCTTACTCCTGTGCTGAACTTTCACAGGTACATTCCTTTTGAACAATTTATCATATGCCTTTTTCTTTTCTTCCACAGCACTTCTAATCTCATCTGTCTACCATGCATTTCCACTTTTACATCTTACAAATTTGTATGCAACTACTAATTGTACAACCTTAACAGTCTTTCTCTAAATATTTTAAACACCTCATTCACACATGACGGCATCCTTACATATACTGCACTTTCATATCACCTCCTGTAGGGTGGACAGACTCAGGATATGCCTAGCATGGGCCAATAGGCCTCTTGCAGTGTCCTCACTTTTTATGTTCCATAAAAACTGTAAAATGGCCAGAATCTCTAAAGAATCTTCTCACAACTCTAGCATGCCACATAATCAATCAAACCTTTCTGTTCTTCTCTTCTATCATATTCTTATCCACAAATGTCAGTCCTCTTGAGCTGAAAAAAACTGCACACCCTCTACATTAGTATTATTTAATCACAGACCAAGTTGAATTACTTCTGTCTCTGATCTCCCATCCAAGGAATATTAAATTGAATAAGTATGAAGATAAAGGTGAGTGTTCAAACTATAGAGGTCTAAGTTTGTTAAGTATTCCTGGATAATTGTTTGGGAGGGTATTGATTGAGAGTGAAGGCATGTACAGAACATCAGATTGGGGAGGAGCAGTGTGGTTTTAGAAGTGGT
>JAYMFT010094405.1:0-13933 GCA_038088735.1 Panulirus argus | reverse complement strand
CCATGGGGACATCACACACCCCTGACGCAGACCGACCTTCAATGGGAACCAGTCACTCTCTTCTTTTCCTACTCGTACACATGCCTTACCCCCTTTATAAAACCTTCTCACTGCTTCCAGCAGTTTACCTCCCACACCATATATTCTTAAGACATTCCAGTACGCAAAGGTAAGTGATGAAAAGATTTGATGATTCTAGCAAAATCTAGATTGTCAATGACATATGTGATGTCATCCATTAAGTCATCTACATTTCAATTTCTCCTTGAATTTTCTCATATGTCATCGTACCTCTAAGCGAAACTTTTTTACATATTTGTTTATGTTTCCAGGATGTCAACAACAATCCATCAACAAGAAGAGGAACCACATACAACCAGATATACTCCCAGGATCTACTACAAAATAGGAAATGCTTTATTTTGTGATCAACATACAAGTGATTTGTGGTGCAAAGAGTGTAAAGTGCTGATTGATTGATGTTTTCAAAGTGTACCAATAACTTTTGACTTGTGTAACCTAGGCGCTTGGTTTACGGCATTGTCCTTCAACGAACAGGACTCAGACTATGAGTGGGAACATGCCGATTCCGACAACACAAAAAGGATTCAAGATCTACCCGAGGATGTACACAATATGGACGAGAGGGAACAAGAACCTGATCATAAAGAACCTGAAGGAATGGATCAACAACCTAGATATCACGTCAGAATTCCTAGCCCAGTGGAGTCCAAACCTGACAATATACTCTCTCGAGATGCCGAACAACTACTTGATAAATTTGAAGAATATATCGAGCAAAGAAATTCGGAAAAGCTATCTACAATGTCTGACCGACCTCAAGAACAAGAACATCATAATGCCAAGAGAAGGGCTCATAAACCAACAACCGTACAGGAGGAATATGTACTTGAACCTAGAGAACGATCACCAGAACAAAGCCCTACAAGCTCTGATAACTGGTTACAGTTCAGACCAAGAGCCTTATTCAAAGGAAGGCAAGAGCCTAAACATACAAACAGCAACACAGTAAGAGTTCTCCAGAACAATACCAATGATAACAAAAGAAGACGAACAACTAGCAGCAGTCCTAGAAGAAATGGAAATGAAAGACCAACTGACACCAATATAAACCACAACCAAAAAGGATCCAATAGAACAAGCCATGGAAAACGCAAAGATCAACAAGAATTGGGCAAATTACTAGTCGTAGCGGAGGACTTCAACAGCACACCGATGTTCCCGAGACAATGCAAAAGAGTCCATATAGCAATTAACAAACAAGAAGAATTACTACAAAGAGCAAAGAGACAGAAAACAACACCGAATCTACCGACGCTGTACAAGGGACTTCCAATGGACAAGACGAAATGGACACAGGGTACTGGAAACGAGATCGAATGATCAATCTGTACAAGAAGAACAGTTCTACACCTTCGTCACCCGAGAAAGACCAGGACCAAAACAAAGAGGGGAAAACGACCAAGCTTCCTCCTCACGGATCACGGTGACCACTGGCACGTCTCGTACCAACGTATTAGAAACAACGTCCCCAGAAAACGAAGAATTATTTGCACAATTCTGAGACTTTCAGATGCTGCCTATGCCGAAGCGCTAGCAAGCATAATTCTTATCAAGTTTATTAGAAACTGGGTTCTCTATCTTATCCGCTACGGAATTGACCGACTACACTATTTCGGTACTCTGCATCTCACGCTCAGAAACATTATCAACTACTTCAGAAATAATCCAAGTGATAGGGACGCAGTAGATGGACCATGTCCTTACATGATAAAGAAAAGAGAAGATAGAGCTACCACACAAAACTTCAAAGACAGGGAGTACGACTTCATGCAATCTATGATCAAAGAAAAGAAAGCCTACTCAGTCAAACAACTCATTTCCAAATTAACCGAAGAAGAATTTAGAACTATGTGGATAACTCTAGGAAACTCTGATAAAGAAAAACTAAAAAGCATTATGCAAACCACCATCAATTATAACAAACCAGTCATGATGCAATTAAACCAAAAAATCCAAACTGAACCCAAACCAGAAAATGTAAAGTGGCACTATTAGATGTTCGAAGAAAACAACATAGGCATAGCAGAATTCTTAGCTTGGTTCATAACCATTGCAAACAAAAAAATTAGCAAAGTAAATACTCTTGTAATCAAAGGACCAACAGGCACTGGAGAAACACTAACTCTAACAGCACTCCTTGGAAAATTAAACACTGGGACTGTAACAAGAGGAGACAACAACCAATATCGTCTACAAACTTACTCTCAAGAAACTATGCACTATTCGAAAAACCAAAGATTGGAGTAGCTACGGTGGACGAATATAAGTTACTACGAGAAGGATCCAGATTTTAAATCAACGTCAAGAACTCTGACATGGAAACACTGCACAGAATTCCAGTATTTATATCGACCAATAGAGATATAGATTACTGAGTACCACCACAAGACGGAGACGCTCTACACAGTAGCTGCAAGACTTTCCACTTCAGAAGAGAATTAAAAGGACTAAGCGATAGACAACATAACCAGAACGATCTCAACTAGCCAGCAGGCCACATCACGGCTGCAGGCTTCCTCTACATTTATAGAGAAAAGAAAGAACAAATCAATAGATATGTGAAGGTAAGTCCAGTTCAGACAAGTACAAACACAAAATAACAAAAACGTACAAGTTCCAAAAACTAAAACGTTTCTCTCTCCACAGCGCATTGGCTCTACCAACAAACACCAGCAAGGAAGAGGAGGCACGTTGAAGACTATGGACACGAAGAAAAAAGCTCAGATAACTTCAACACCAACACCAACCTCATCGTCCCCTTCATACAAGACTCCTTCACTACTTCCTTTAGGACAAGAGGATATACAGAAGTAGATACTGTTCCTAATAGTGAACAATTGCACTTACTACCAATAGATTGGTTAGAATTATATGTATATGGATTACACGCTAAAGAGGAAGCACACTACATAAGTAGATGGGTCCAGTGTTTACCCATGGCACTGCATAATGGATTGAAGGTCTTAGAGTGTGGATTACATTGTCAAACTTTATTCCTTTACAAGATATACTACAATCACAGTCAGGAACACTCATTGAGCAAACTACACCAAACTTACAGCCATTCCTTGAAATATTCAAAGACACTAACATGGCATTCAGTAATATAAAAAGGGAGTCAACAAGATACCTCCCAGATTGGATAAAAAAAACCTTAGGAAATGTCAACTCGGGAGAAGTAGCAGCCCCAAACCCTGAATTAATGATTAATATAGTGGGTTCCTATGATACAATGAGAGCAGGAGAAAGAAAATCATTCACTGTGCACCCAGTACAACATGTTTGGTTTTGTATGCCAAACAACGGACACGAACCAATAATAAAATACACTACATCCCTAGCATCGGAGGAGCTTGAAGCTTCATCAAACTAGACGACGGACAACTCATATACAACCCTAGTAAACCATTGGAAAACCACTCAATATTCATGAGACTGACTCCAGTCAAAGATTCCACGGGGCATTACATGAAATTTAGGTGCAGAATGACCATTGAAAGGTACATGACAGTAACATTTCGATTCGGAGCATAAGGAATGCCAGGATCATACTATAACAACAGAGCTAACAACCAACATATACACTGGTTTAAATGGCAAGACACTTACGACCACTATGTAATGCAACACTCTTTCTAAGTTTAAGGACAAATCCCAAAAAAATCATAAAATAATAAAACCAAATAAAAATATCGAAAATCAAAAAACGTTTCCTTTTCCCGCCAAAACTTGAATTTCAAAAAGATTCCAAATATGGTAAAAACTTACTCAGACGCGATGACATATGAGAACATTTAAGAAGAAATTGAAATGTAGATGAGTTAATGGATGACATCACATATGTCATCAACATTCTAAATTCTCCAAAAATATTCACATCACATCATCACTCCACCCAAACCAGCGCCCTTAGTCCGGCATCACACCCGCGCAGCGGGATTGTCAATCTTCCCGTGCTTTTTAATGTATTCTGCGAGGCGCTAAGGTCGGTGGTTTGAGTGGAGTGATGATGTGATGTGAATATTTCTGGAGAATTTAGAATGTTGATGACATATGTGATGTCATCCATTAAGTCATCTACATTCAATTTCTTCTTGAATATTCTCATACGTCATCGCAAGTCTGAGTAAGTTTTCACCATATTTGTAAATTTTTTTGAAATTCAAGTTTTGGCGGGAAATAGAAACGTTTTTTGATTTTTGATATTTTTATTTGCTTTTAGTATTTCATGACTTTTTTAGGGTTTGTCCTTAAACTTAGAAAGAGTGTTGAATTACATAATGGTCGCAATTGTCTTGCCATTTGAGCCAGTGTATTTGTTGGTTGATAGCTCTGTTGTTATAGTATGATCCTGGCAGTCCTTGTGCTCCTAATCTAAATGTTACTGTTATGTGCCTTTAAATAGTCACTCTGCACCTAAATTTCATGTACTGCCCAGTGGAATCTTTGACTGGAGTCATTCTCATGAATATTGAGTGGTTTTCCAATGGTTTACTAGGGTTGTATATGAGTTGTCCTTCGTCTGGTTTGATGAAGTTTCTAGCTCCTCCAAAGTTAGGGATGTAGTGTATTCTATTTATTGGCTCGTGTCCGTTGTTTGGCATACAAAACCGAATATGGTGTACTGGGTGCATAGTGAATGATTTTCTTTCTCCTACTCTCATTGAATTACAGGAACCCATCATATTAATCATTAATTCAGGATTTGGGGCTACTCCTTCTCCCCTCAGTTAACATTTCCAAGGGTTTTTATCCAATCTGAGAGGTATCTTGTTGATTCCCTTTTTATATTACTGAATGCCATGTTAATGTCTTTGAATATTTCAAGGGATGCTTGTAAGTTTGGTGTAGTTTGTTCAATGGGTGTTCCTGACTGTCTTGTAAAGGAATTAAGTTTGTCAATGTAAATCCACACTCTAAGACCATAAATCCATTATGCAATGCCATGGGTAAACACTGGACCCGTCTACCTATGTAGCGTGCTTCCTTTTTAACGTCTAATCCATATACGTATAATTCTAACCAATCTATTGGTAGTAAGTACAATTTTTCATTATTAGGAATAGTATCTATTTATATATATATCCTCTTGTCCTAAAGGTAGTAGTGAAGGAGTCTTGCTTTGGTCCTGGTCTTTCTCGGATGACGGTGCAGAATTGTTCTTCTTGTACAGATTGATCATTCGATCTCGTTTCCAGTCTCCCTGTGTCCATTTCGTCTTGTCCATTGGAAGTCCCTTGAACAGCGTCGGTAGATTCGGTGTTCTTTTCTGTCTCTTTGCTCTTTGTAGTAATTCTTCTTGTTTGTTCATTGCTGTGTGGACTCTTTTGTATTGTCTCGGGAACATCGGTGAGTTGTTGAAGTCCTCCGCTACTACTAGTCCCTTTGCCCAATTCTTTTTGATCTTTGCGTTTTCCATGACTTGTTCTATTGGATCCTTTTTTGTTGGGATTGGTATTGGTGTCAGTTGGTCTTTCATTTCCATTTCTTTTAGGACTGCTGCTAGTTGTTCCTCCTCTTTTGTTATTATTGGTATTGTCCTGGAGAACTCTTCCTGCGTTGCTGTTTGTATGTTCAGACTCATGTCTTCCATTGAATAAGGCTCTTGGTCTGAACTGCCTGTTATCAGAGCTTGTAGGGCTTTGTTCTGGTGATCGTTCTCTAGGTTCAAGACCTCAATCCTCTTGTACGGTTGTTGGTTTATGAGTCCTTCTCTTGGCATTATGATGTTCTTGTTCTTGAGGTCGGTCAGACATTGTATATAGCTTTTCCGAATTTCTTTACTCGATATATTCTTCAAATTTATCAAGTAGTTGTTCGGCATCTCGAGAGAGTGTATTGTCAGGTTTGGACTCCACTGGGCTAGGAATTCTGACGTGATCTCTAGGTTGTTGATCCATTCCTTCAGCTTCTTTATGATCAGGTTCTTGTTCCCTCTCGTCCATATTGTGTACGTCCTCGGGTAGATCTTGAATCCTTTCTGTGTTGTCGGTATCGGTATGGTCCTACTCATACTCTGAGTCCTATTCGTTGAAGGACAATGCCGTAAACCAAGCGTGTAGGTTACACAAGTCACAAGGTATTGGTTCACTTTGAGAACACCGATCGATAGGCACTTTACACTCTTTGCACCACAAATCACTTCTATGTTGATCACAAAATAAAGCACTTCTTATTTTGTAGTAGATCCTTTGAGTATAGCTGGTTGTATGTTGTTTCTGTTCTTGTTGATAGATTGTTGTTGACATCCTGGAAAAATAAAGATATATGTAAAAAAGTTTCGCTTGGAGCTACGATATCATATGAGAATATTCAAGGAGAAATTGAAATGTAGATGACTTAATGGATGACATCACATATGTCAAAGACATTCTAAATTTCACAAGAATCGTTGCATCTTCTCATCACTTACCTTTGAGTACTGACAACTGATGATATATGAACTATTTCCAGGAGAAATTAAAGGAGTGATACACCTGTCATGATATTCACTCGTGTCTTCACTTATCACTTGGATAATGCCTTTGAATAGCCAGGTTCCTTCACAATACATCACCATACCAACACTACCTGATAGTCCAGCTTCTTACCCCTTATATATAACTCTGAGTTATATATAAAGGGTAAGAAGCTGGAATATAAGGTAGTGTTGGTATGGTGATGTCTCGTGTAGGAAACTGGCTGTTCCAAGGCATTATTCAAGTGATAAGTGAAGACACGAGTGAATATCATCACAGGTGTATCACCTTTTCAATTTCTCCTGGAAATATTTCATATATCATCAGTTGTCAGGACGCAAAGGTAAGTGATGAAAAGATGTGACGATTCTAGTAAAATTTTGAATGTCTATGACATATGTGATGCTATCCATTAATCATCAACATTTCAATTTCTCCTTGAATATTCTCATATGTCATCGTAACTCTAAGCGATACTTGCTTACATATTTGTTTATTTTTCTGGAATGTCAACAACAATCCATCAACAAGAGGAGGAACAACATACAACCAAATATACTCCAAGGATCTACTACAAAATAGGAAGTGCTTTATTTTGTGATCAACATAAAAGTGATTTGTGGTGCAAAGAGCGTAAAGTGCCTATCGATAGGTGTTCTCAAAGTGAACCAATAACTTGTGATTTGCGTAACCTAGACGCTTGGTTTACGGCATTGTCCTTCAACGAACAGGACTCAGACTATGATTGGGACCATACCGATACCGACTACACAGAAAGGATTCAAGATCTACCCTAGGACGTACACAATATGGACGAGAGGGAACAAGAACCTGATCATAAAGAAGCTGAAGGAATGGATCAACAACCTAGAGATCACGTCAGAATTCCTAGCCCAGTGGAGTCTAAACCTGACAATACACTCTCTCGAGCTGCCGAAGAACTACTTGATAAATCTGAAGAATAGATCGAGTAAAGAAATTCGGAAAACCTATCTACAATGTCCGACCGACCTCAAGAAAAAGAACCTCATAATACCAAGAGAAGGACTCATAAACCAACACCTGTACAAGAATAATGTGTACTTGAACCTAGAGAACGATCACCAGAACAAAGCCCTACAAGCTCTGATAACAGGTTACAGTTCAGACCAAGAGCGTTATTCAATGGAAGACATGAGCCTGAACATACAAACAGCAACACAGGAAGAGTTCTCCAGGACAATACCAATAATGACAAAAGAGGAGCAACAACTAACAGCAGTCCTAGAAGAAATGGAAATGAAAGACCAACTGACACCAATATCAGCTCCAACAAAAAAGGATCCAATAGAATAAGCCATGGAAAACGCAAAGGTCAAAAAGAATTGGGTAAAGGGACTAGTAGTAGCGGAGGACTTCAACAGAACACCGATGTTCCCGAGAAAATACAAAACAGTCCACACAGCAATAAACAAACAAGAAGAATTACTACAAAGAGCAAAGAGACAGAAAACAACACCGAATCTACCAACGCTGTACAAGGAACTTCCAATGGACAAGACGAAATGGACACAGGGGGACTGGAAACGAGCTCGAATGATCAATCTGTACAAGAAGAACAATTCTACACCTTCGTCATCCGAGGTAGACCAGAACCAAAACAAAGAGGGGGAAAACGACCAAGCTTCCTCCTCACGGATCTCGGTGGCCACTGGCACGTCACGTTCCAATGTATTAGAAACAACGTCCCTAGAAAACGAAGAATCATTTGCACATTTCTGGGACTTTCAGATCCTTCCTACGCCGAAGCCTCAGCATGCACAGTTCTTATTAAGTTTATTAGAAACTGGGCTCTCTATCTTATCCACTACGGACTTGACCGACTACACTATTTCGGTACTCTGCATCCTAAGTCTCAAAAACATTATGAACTACTTCAGAAGTAATCCAAGTTATAGGGACGCAGGAGAAGGACCATGTCCTTACATGATAAAGAAAAGAGAAGACAGAGCTACTACACAAAACTTCAAAGACAGGGAGTACGACTTCATGCAATCCATGATCAAAGAAAAGAAAGCCTACTCAGTCAAACAACTCCTTACCAAATTAACCGAAGAAGAATTTAGAACAATGTGGATAACTCTAGGAAACTCTGATAAAGAAAAACTAAAAAGCATTATGCAATACAACAACTAACAGCAAACCACCATCAATAATAACAAACCAGTCATGATGCAATTAAACCAAAAGATCTAAACTGAACCCAAACCAGAAAATGTAAAGTGGCTCTACTACATGTTCGAAGAAAACAACACAGACATAGCAGAATTCTTAGCTTGGTTCATAATCATTGCAGACAAAAAAATTAGCAAAGTAGATACTCTTGTAATCAAAGGACCAACAGGCACTGGAGAAACATTAATTCTAACAGCACTTCTTGGAAAATTAGACACTGGAACTGTAACAAGAGGAGGAGACAACAACCAATTCCATCTACAAAACTTACTCTCAAGAAACTTTGCACAATTCGAAAAACCAATAATTGGAGTAGCTACGGTGGACGACTATAAGTTACTACTAGAAGGATCCAGATTTGAAATCAACGTCAAGAACTTTGACATGGAAACAATACACAGAATTCCAATATTTATATCTACCAATAGAGATATAGATTACTGGGTACCACCACAAGACGGAGACGCTCTACACAGTCACTGCAAGACTTTCCACTTTTGAAAAGAAATAAAAGGACTAAGCGATAGACAACATAACCAGAACGGTCTCAACCAGCCACCAGGCCACATCACGGCTGCAGACTTCCTCTATATTTATAGAGAAAAGAAAGAACAAATCATCAGATATATACAGGTAAGTCCAGTTCAGACAAGTACAAACACGAAATAACAAAAATGCACAAGGTCCAACAACTAAAACGTTTCTCTCTCCACAGCGCATTGACTCCACCAACAACACCAGCAAGGAAGAGGAGGCACGTTGAAGACGATAGACACGAAGAAGAAGGCTCAGCCAACTTCAGCACCAACACCAACCTCATCGTCCCCTTCAAACAAGACTCCTTCATTACTATCTTTAGGACAAGAGGATATATGGAAATAGATACTATTCCTAGTAGTGAACAATTGCACTTACTACCAATAGATTGGATGTAATTATATGTATTTGGATTAGACGCTAAAGAGGAAGCACACTACATAAGTAGATGAGTCCAGTGTTTACCCATGGCATTGCATAATGGATTGAAGGTCTTAGAGTGTGGATTTACATTGTCAAACTTTATTCCTTTACAAGATATCTTACTATCACAGTCAGGAACTCCCAATGAACAAATTACACCAAACTTACAACCATTCCTTGAAATATTCAAAGACACTAACATGGCATTCAGTAATATAAAAACGGAATCAACAAGATACCTCTCAGATTGGATAAAAAAAAAAAAACAGGAAATGTCAACTGAGGGGAGAAGGAGCAGCCCCAAATCCTGAATTAATTATTAATATGATGGTTTCCTATGATACAATGCGAGCAGGAGAAAGAAAATCATTCACTATGCACCCAGTATACCATGTTTGGTTTTGTAGGTCAAACAACGGACACGAACCAATAAATGAAATACACTACATCCCTAGCTTCGGAGGAGCTAGAAGCTTCATCAAACCAGACGACGGACAACTCATATACAACCCTTGTAAACCATTTGGAAAACCACTCAATATTCATGAGAATGACTCCAGTCAAAGATTCCACAGGGCAGTACATGAAATTTAGGTGCAGAATGACCATTGAAAGGTACATGACAGTAACATTTAGATTAGGAGCACAAGGAATTCCAGGATCATACTAAAACAACATAGCTATCAACCAACATATACACTTGCTCAAATGGCAAGACAATTACGACCACTATGTAATTCAACACTCTTTCTAAGGATAAACCCCTAAAGAATCATAAAATAATAAAACCAAATAAAAATTTCGAAAATCAAAAAACATTTCCTTTTACACGAAAACTGAATTTCAAAAATTTTCCAAATATGGTGAAAACTTGCTCAGACTTGCGATGACATTTGATAATATTCAAGAAGAAATTGAAATGTAGATGACTTAATGGATGTCATCACATATGTCATCAACATTCTAAATTCTCCAAGAATATTCACATCACATCATCACTCCACCCAAACCACCTCCCTTAATCTGGCTCACACTCGCGCAGCGGGACTGTCAATCTTCCCGTGCTTTTTAATGCATTCTGCGAGGCGATTCGCAAAATACATTAAAAAGCATGGGAAGATTGACAATTCCGCTGCGCGGGTGTGATGCCGGACTAAGGTCGGTGGTTTGGGTGGAGTGATGATGTGATGTGAATATTTTTGGTAATATGATTGAGAATTCTTCCTGTGTTGCTGCATGTATGTTCAGACTCATCTCTTCCATTGAATAAGGCTCTTGGTCTGAACTGTACCCTGTGATCAGAGCTTGTAGGGCTTTGTTCTGGTGATCGTTTTCTAAATTCAAGTACACATTTCTCTTGTATGGTTGTTGGTTTATGAGTCCTTCTCTTGGCATTATGATGTTCTTGTTCTTGAGGTCTGTCAGACATTGTAGATAACTTTTCCGAATTTCTTTGCTCGATATATTTTTCAAATTTTTCAAGTAGTTGTTGGGCATTTCTAGAGACTGGATTGTCTGGGTTGGACTCCACGGGGCTAGGAACTCCGATGTGATCTCCAGGTTGTGCATCCATTGTTTGAGTTTCTTTATGATCAGTTTCTTGTTGCCTCTCGTCCATAGTGTGTAAGTCCTCGGGTAGATCTTGAATCCTTTCTGTGCTGTCGGTATCGGAGGGTTCCCACTCATAGTCTGAATCATTTTCGTTAACAGGTAGAGCCGTATACCAGGCGTCTAGGTTACACACGTCACAAGTTATTGGTTCACTTTGAGAACACCAATCTATAGGCACTCGACACTCGTTACACCATAAATCACTTTTATGATGATCCCAAAATAAAGCACTTCCTATTTTCCAAAACATTCTCGGAGTATGTCTCGTTGTATGTTGTTCCTCTTCTTGTTGATGAATGGTTGTTGACATCCTGGAAAAATAAACAAATAGGTAAACAAGGTTCGCTTAGAGTTAAGATGACAGATGAGAGTTTTCAGGGAGAATTTGAAATGTAGATGACAGAAAAAGTGACATCACATCAGTCATCGAAAGTCAAATTTTTGGTAAATCATCACATCTTTTCATCACTTACCTTTGTCTGCTGGAAACAGATGACAGATGACAGATTTTCGGGATGAATTTGAAGGAGTGATGACAGTCCGATGATCATTAGTCTTGTCTTCACTTATCACTTGGATAATGCCTTAGAACAGCCAGGGTCCTTCACAAGGCATCACCTCACCCACACTGACATGTAGTCAACATCTCACCCTTTATATATAAATCTGCGAAAGCGCTTTCGCATGGGAAGATTGACAATCCCGCTGCGCGGGTGTGGTGCCGGACTAAAGGGGTAGCTTGGGTGGAGTGATAACATATAAGAGAGATTTGGGATGAATTTGAAGGAGTGATGACAGTCCGATGATCATCAGTCGTATCTTCACTTATCACCATATTTGGTCATTACTTATGATGACGTACGAGTTGTCATCTTTTTTGTCATCTACATTTGAAATTCTCCTTGAAAACTCTCATCAGTCATCGTTTGCGTTAGTGAATCTTTACCATATGTCATCAAAATTCTAAATTCTCCAAAAATATTCACATCACATCATCACTACACCCAAACCACCGCCCTTAGTCCGGCATCATACTCTCGCAGCGGGAGTGTCAATCTTCCCATGCTTTTTAATGTATTCTGCGAGGTGCCTCGCAGAATACATTAAAAAGCATGGGAAGATTGACAATCCCGCTTCGCAGGTGTGATACCGGACTAAGGGCGGTGGTTTGGGTAGAGTGATGATGTGATGTGAATATTTTTGGATAATTTAGAATGTTCATGACATATATGATGTCATCCATTAAGTCATCTACATTTCAATTTCTTCTTGAATATTCTCATATGTCATCGCAATTCTGAGTAAGTTTTAACCATATTTGCAATTTTTTTGAAATTCAAATTTTGGCGAGAAAAGGAAACTTTTTTGATTCTCAATATTTTTATTTGGTTTTATTATTTTATAATTTTTTTGGAGTTTGTCCTTAAACTTAGAAAGTGTTGAATTCCATAGTGGTCGAAATTGTCTTGCCATTTGAGCCAGTGTATATGTTGGTTGATAGCTCTGTTGTTATAATATGATCCTGGCATTCCTTGTGCTCTTAATCTAAATGTTACTGTCATGTCCCTTTCAATGGTCATTCTGCACATAAATTTCATGTACTGCCCTGTGGAATCTTTGACTGGAGTCATTCTCATGAATATTGAGTGGTTTTCCAAATGGTTTACAAGGGTTGTATATGAGTTCTCCTTCGTCTGGTTTGATGAAGCTTCTAGCTCCTCCGAAGCTAGGAATGTAGTGTATTTTATTTATTGGTTCGTGTCCGTTGTTTGGCCTACAAAACCAAACATGGTATACTGGGTGCATAGTGAATGATTTTCTTTCTCCTGCTTGCATTGTATCATAGGAACCCATCATATTAATCATTAATTCAGGATTTGGGGCTGCTCCTTCTCCCATGAGTTGACATTTCCTAGGTTTTTTTAATATTGCTGAATGCCATGTTAGTGTCTTTGAATATTTCAAGGAATGGTTGTAAGTTTAGTATAGTTTGTTCAATGGGTGTTCCTGACTGTGACTGTTGTATGTCTTGTAAAGGAATAAAGTTTGACAATGTAAATCCACACTCTAAGACCCTAAATCCATTATACAATGACATGGGTAAATACTGGACCTATCTACTTATGTAGTGTGCTTCCTCTTTAGCGTCTAATCCATATACATATAATTCTAACCAATCTATTGGTACAAAGTACAATTGTTCACTATTAGGAATAGTATCTATTTCTATATATCCTCTTGTCCGAAAGGTAGTAGTAAAGGAGTCTTGTTTGAAGGGGACGATGAGGTTGGTGTTGGTGTTGAAGTTGTCTGAGCCTTTTTCTTCGTGTCCATAATCTTCAACGTGCCTCCTCTTCCTTGCTGGTGTTGTTGGTGGAGTCAATGCGCTGTGGATAGAGAAACGTTTTTGTTGTTGGAACTTGTACGTTTTTGTTATTTCGTGGCCTGGTGGATGGTTGAGACCGCTCTGGTCATGGTGTCTATCGCTTAGTCCTTTTATTTCTTTTCTGAAGTGGAAAGTCTTGCAGCGACTGTGTAGAGCGTCTCCGTCTTGTGGTGGTACCCAGTAATCTATATCTCTATTGGTAGATATAAATATTGGAATT
>JAYMFT010094394.1:0-13934 GCA_038088735.1 Panulirus argus | reverse complement strand
CCAGCTGTTCATCCACCCTTAGGGCTTGGTCGATAAAATGGGTACCTGGCTCAGGCTAGGGTATATATGTATATAGCATTAATGGGATGGCCTTGATTAGGGCCATAGCTGCCCGTGCCGTCACAGCTATCATAAAAAAAAAAAATTGATAATCATTCAGTATGTAAAGTTTAATAAAACTCATAAACCAAGCTTGATATCAAAACTACCATTGTTATCTCTAATACTGATGGCACAGTAACTTATTGTGGACATTATGTAGCTAAACTTACTTTGAGAGATTAAATGGTAAAGGATGGTTGGAATTGGCTGTTGGGAAGGTTAAGAGAGATAAGCTTTAATGAAAGGGTGCTTGTATAAATTGAGCTGACATTGTTAATATGCTCATTGTAAACTATATGTACTTTAAAGTTTTAACATGAGCAGTCATTGATGTAGACAGACATTTATCATTTTTGTTTTATTTTTTTTGTATTAAACATTTATTTTTATATTATATCTGTGAGGGCCCTGAGTAGGTTCCTGGTGTCCTAATATGAACCCAAAACATTTTCAGAGACTCCATTGTTACAATTTTAGTAAGTGTAGTTACGTGAGTGCTGTAGATGTATTTTTGTTTTTGTTAAAGAATAAAAAGTTTATAATGATGCATTATCATGTTTCAGTGGCATTGAAGCCAAACAGCCCAACTCTGCTATCCGTAAATGTGTACGTGTCCAGCTGATCAAGAATGGCAAAAAGATCTCAGCTTTTGTGCCTCGTGATGGTTGTCTGAACTACATTGAGGAAAATGACGAAGTGCTAGTTGCAGGTTTTGGCCGTAAAGGCCATGCTGTTGGTGATATTCCAGGTAATAACATTATTTTGTCTTAAAAGATGCTGTTTGACTAGGCTACCTTTAATACATTATGACTTGATGGGTGTTAGTCATGCTTGACTGAATTTTATATTTGTATTGTTCTTAGGATGAGAAATGGGGGTGGAATAAAATAAACTGTATCATTGTTGTATATGGAGAAGGCACTGTTCTGTGAATGAGCTGAACTAGGGCATAAGAAGAAGCCAAGTTACACATTGTAGTAGTCATTAGGGCTCAACTGTAGATGGTTGGCTCTGCACTGCCATAATGAATGTTTGCAAATGATGGAGTCATTCATGATACTATCTGCCTTGGCCACCTCTTTGAGGGACTTCCATTTGGAACTGGTGTCAGAAATATAGATAGACTATCTTGCCGAGGCAGAAGAGGCTTTTTAGTACAAAAAACGAACTAACACTTGCATAATATTGAGTAGAATATTTTGTAGTAAGATACTGAAGAAACTTTTAGTTGAACAAGTGTTGTGTTTTAAAGGAAATGAGTTGGACTTCAGTTTGTGGACATTTTATAGATATAATCTCTCTCTTTTTTTTTTTTCCCCCTTCCAATCATGGACAAAAGTCCACATCAAGGCCAGGCCCTAATTGAAATATAGAGAGAATTAAGAAATGGGGAAAAAAAAAGACAAAGTATTTACAAATTTTTGAGAAAGTAAAAGACTTGTCTTTTGATTGAAATGAGCCAGGTCATAGTTATTGGGAAAGACATGAGAAGGTAGAGAGTTCCAAAGCTTTGACATTTAGGAAAAGAAGCAGTTATCAAAACGGCACACCCTTGAGTTGCCGATGGCCATACAATAATCATGTGACACAGCAGCTTGCTGAGTATTGCATGGTCTTGCTAGTGGTAGGGGCATACAAGCAGCCAGCTCTCGGGAGCAAAAGCCAAAGTAATACCTATAGAAGAGGGAAAGTGAACCAACATTGCGTTGTAGGGCAAGGGGATCAAGTTTGGAAGTTAGCCTGGGACACTTTATAAGTTGGACCAAGTAATAATAACAGAACATGGTGGAGCTATAAAGAAAATGTAATATTTCCCTTATACAAGCTGTGGTTTACATGAGAAAGACAGACAACAGGATGCCTGGTTTGCCCACGACTGGGTTGTCTTTTAAAGATAAAGAAAGAAAGTTTAACTTGACAAGAAAATGTAAATCCCCTCAGCAGTTTTTTAAGCTATCACAGACTCCTTGCAGCTGCACATTAGCCTTCTACTGTCCCCTTTACCGCTGTCATTTATACAGTTTATTTCTGGCTTTTTTCTCAGAGTATACCTGAATTTATAAAGTATTTGTCTAAACTTTTGAAGGTATTTATAGTTTTAGCATTCGTTATATCTGACGGTAACTTATTTCAGTGCTCAACACACCTATAGGAAAAAAAGCTTTTTCCCATATCTGTACTACATCTTTTAGCTTTGAGTTTTATTCCATTTGTCCTGGTAACCATATTTTCTTGTATTTCAAAAAATATTCGTGATCTGCGTTATCGAACTTGTTCAAAATTTGGAACACTTGGATTAAATCGCTGCAAAGTCTACTTTTTTTTTTTAAGGGAGAAGAAATCCAAATGTTTAGCCTCTTTTCGTATGCCAGATTTCTAAGGAATGGGATCAATTTTGTCACGCGTCTTTGTACTTGCTCTTATTTTTCCTCGTCTTTTTTATAGTTTCGGGACCAAAACTTGACTGCATATTCAAGATGTGGTCTTACTTGAGAATTATGAAGTGCAAAAATTGTTTCTAGTGTGTTGTAATCAATGTTCCTGGCTATGAAATCTAATGTTTGGTTGCCCTTTTTACTTGCTGCTTGACACTGTTTAGTGTACTTCAGATTGTTGCTATTGACAACACCATGGTCCTTTTCTTCGAGTACTTTAGTTAGAGAGTTTCCGAACAGTTTTTAGTCGTAACGTATATTCTTGTCTCCAAAGTGCTTAACTTTACAATTGTCTGCATTAAACTTCATTTGCCATCTGTCTGACTACTCTGCTTGTAAGTTAAGATCACTTTTAATCATTTCGCTGTCCTGCCTGTTTACAGCTCTACCTCCTAGTTTAGTATCGTCAGCAAATTTGGAGATCTTAGATATGAGACCGAGTTCTAGGTCATCAGTGTATATTATGAAAAGAATGGGGCCTAGGACCGACCCCTGTGACACACCACTCGTTACGTCTAGCCAAACTGAGGCTTCGCCGTTTAATGCTACACGCTGCTTTCTTCCGGTAAGCCAGTCTCTGATCCATGTACAGAGTTTTTAACCGATTCCGTGTGCTTTGAGTTCGTAAAAGTCTCTTGTGAGGTGCTTTATCGAAAGCCTTTTGGAAATCTAAATATACTACATCAGACGGTACTGTTTCGTCCCAGTTTTGATAAATAACATTAAGAAATTCTAGTAAATTTGTCAGGCAGGATCTTCTATTGCGAAAACCGTGTTGGTTGTCCAATATTATCTTATGATCCTCTAGAAAAGTGACAATTTTGTCAAATTATTTTACTTAACACTGACGTAATGCTAATTGGGATGTAGTTCAAGGCATACTTCTTGTCTTCTTTTTTATATATAGGAGTAACATTTGCTGGTTTCCAGTCAGTTGGCACTTGACCATCCGATAGAGATTTGTTGAGTATTTCTGATATGGGATATGTCAGCTGTCTCCTGACCTCCTATAAGAATCTTGGAGCCAAGTTATCTGGGCCTTTGGATTTGTTAGGATTTATCTGGTCCAGGAATTTAAGTATTTCAGAGCTCTATATTTCTTTAACCTTCAGCTTTTCTTCATCAGATCCTTGAAACATTTTCATTGGTTGCGGTATTCGAGATGTTTCTTCAATTTTGAATACGGAGTCAAAAGAATTATTTAGTGCGGTAGCCATTTTCTTGTCGTCAGTAGTTAGTGTGTCATGTTCGTTTCGTAATGGTCCAATTTCTTCTCTTACTGACTTCCTTTGTTTATATATTTGAAGAATTCCTTAGGATTCTTCTTAACTGTCTTATGACCTTCTTACACTCTCTTTGGATTTTGCTTAATTCCTTGCGGTTTTCATCGGTTCCAATTGATTTGAATTTCTTATATGTTTTCTTCTTTTGGAAAATTAGTCCTTCTATTCTCTTATTCATCCATGTTAGTTTTGAAATCTTATAAGTTCTTTTTGTAATTTGTGGAATATGTTTGTTTTCAATCTCGATTACTGTGTTTTTAGAATCATTCCACATGTCCCCTACTGAGTGAACGTCAAGAAGTTTTGTCCAATTGGTACTGCGAATTTCGAGTATAATGTTTTCAATGATTGCTCGCCTGTAATCTGGGATCAAGAGTTTGTTGTTATTTTTTTCATAATCTAGATTTATCTCTAACCTAACCAAACTGTGATCGCTGTTTGATAAACTCTCGCCTACTTCGCAAGAGTTGATTAAGTTCATGTTGCTGGTGAGGACAAGATCAAGAATATTTTTACCTCTAGTCGGTTTTTTTTAACCAATCGTTCAAGAAAAGTGTCTTCAATTTGTTACGTAAGTCTCGTTCTTTCTCGGTCACTAGTTAACATATTCCAATTTATGTTTTGTCTGTTGAAGTCTCCTACTATTATAACCTCTTTATTGTTTACTGTAGTTTTTATTTCATTGTATAGCATCTTATCGTCGTCTTCTTTTTGCTTAGGAGGTCTGTAAATAACGCCGAGCCGTAGTTTGCTTTTGAACTTGTCGGTGAAGTCAATATAAAGAGAGTCATAAGTGTGTGTCTACTTTGCTTATCTTAATAGCACTTAGATTGTTATCAACGTAGATCAAAACTACACCACCTACCCTGTATAAGCGAGCTTTCGTATATAGCTTGTATCTGGGTATTGTTAACTCGGTGATTAAGTGTTTATTCTCAGAGTTTACCCACGTTTCTGAGGTTGCAATAATGTTCCGTTTTTCAATCACTGCATAGGATATAAGTTCATCGCGTTTCGTAATGATGCTCCGGACATTTGGGTATATCAAATCTATTTTCCTTGGAGTTGATTTCTGGACTGGTTTGCATTCTTTGTACAGTCGGTATGCGTGTTTGTCATAACACTGTTAATGTCTACGTGTGCAGCAGCAGGAGAGTGACGGTTCTCCATCTGTTTTGGGTTCATGGCATTACTCTGACCCTCCCCGCACTTGACCCTTCCTGCCTTGGTCCTAGCAGTCACCGAGAATTGACCTGTAGCTGTGCTAACCCGCTACTTATACTGAGTTGTCTCTAACTAACCCTACTTGATCTTTCTTCGCTAATTCCTCTGCTTGTGAAGTTACTACTAATCCCCGAGGATCCCTACTGCCAAGGTCCCAGCCATCCTCTACCGTTTCCTTATAGTGGTCAAACTGGACGCCGTGTTCCTCAGGTCACTTTCACACCCGGTTTCCCCCCACAGCGATCCACCTCCCACAGCTACCCATCCCCTCCCCCACCCTCCCCCACTGTCCTTGTTCCTTCGTTAGCTCGACCGTGATTTGCTCTCCTGAGCAATTTAACTCTATCGAAAGAAGAAAAAGCCTAATATTCTCATCTAATAATCTGCCAAAGCGGGCTTTCCCTATTCCATTTAAGTGAAGACCATCCCTAGCGTAGAGAATTCTATCATGACTACATTGGTCCCACAGCTCTATACTAAACACACAATCCTCCTCCCTACAGAGAGCTTCAACTCTTCTGCTTATGCCCAGCATTCTACCCAGCATTCTACTGAGGGTACAGGAATCGACGCCATACCTTGGCAGCAATTCCGATATTATAACCTTCCTGCGACTTTCTTTAAACTTGCTAATAAGTTCCCTACACTTCGTTAGTATTTCTTCCGATCTCCCATTAACTGCATTGTTCGTCCCCGCCTGAACGACGAAAATCACATCCTCGGGATTGAGACTACGTCGTCAAACTTATCTAGGACGTGTTCTATCGTAGCACCTGGATAACCCAGGTTCTTGCTGTTTCTACCCTTCGCATAAAACTCGTGCCCATGATATCTAAATATAGTCCCCTATCAGGATAATGCTACGATCATCCTCTACTTCATCGACGATCATCCTGTACTTCATCAGGACGTACACAGAAAGGACAAAGGTGAAGGGCAACAACACAGATATTGCAAATTTTTTTAGCAATCTTTTTAGCATATCATTGCTTTATCTGTGCACTTTTATGTGGACATACAACCTTCCTCAGGATATAATAGGAACACATTCGTGATGAAATTTTCAAACTATTTATTATCATTCTTGTAAGATTGCGGCTGCGTTAATGAACTATTCATCTTATACCTAAAACGTTGGGAAACTATGCCTTATGCATTAAAACCTGTTTGATACTAGAAAGTGAATTATGGATTGTTTTGATGATTGTTAGTGAGACACTAGGTTTTGATTTGATTACGAATCCTATCAACGTCAGAGGTATTGGTAAATAAACACACCCTGATTTCATCTTCAACGGTCTGTGTTTCTTTCTAACCTTCTCTTACTTTAAGTATTTGTAAGCCTCGAGTATCTCAAGTCGCACATGAAAAATGTAGAAAACTTCAGGAGGATTACATTAGCCTTTTCTTTACATGGAAGGTTTTTGCTTTTAATCCGTACCCACAGTGTGTGAAATGCCACTCCCACGTGCCTTACTTTTTAAGCGTGATCATTGTGGGTAACATGGACCTCCTCTTCCTCTGGCATTGTAAAAGCCTTTTCGACAATGTCGGTTTCCTTTCTTAATCTGTGATCAGGATGTGTGAAATGCTATTTTTATGTTTTATTTCTATTTTTCTAAGCTTCATCGCTGTGGGTAACTCTGACCTCCTCTTCCAATATGAGACAAGCTGCAAGGTGCTAGAAATTGTAGCTCTAATAGATGGAATTCTCAGCCAGTCATAGATGTCATTGGATGTATTTAGAAAGTCCTGCTACACTTTCTCCTTAGTACTACAAAGTGCTCACAAAACAGTGGTACAATCCCTATCAGCAGCATTTGAGAACACGTTCCTTATTGCCCTGCATTCACTTACACTTTTCAGAGCCTTATCCATTCTTTCAGAACAATGAATTACTTGAAAAGGACGATTAGTTCTTTCCTAGTTCTATAAATTTCTCTATTTACGTGCTCAGTGATATCTACTAAATGATATAACTTGGCAAACCAGAATTTTGCCATCACTCACCAAATTTTCCATTCTTCAAGAGCAAAGATTTTAAGCAATTCTTCTTCCCGTTCATCACACAAACCAACACCCTCGTCCTCGACAGTCATCTGATTTCTGTGTGCAGACTAAGTTTCACATATCGAAAACCAATTTCTCCACAAAGCTTGGCAAGGAAGCGTGATTTGAGTGTTAGGCTTTTGATGTAGCTCACTATTTTCATGACTTCGCCTGACATAGTTTTCAGCTCGTGTCTTCGCGATCTTGCATCCAGAACTGCACGATACAATATATCTTTGGTCTTATCTTACTAAAACCCCAAATCCTTCTAATGATCCAGCCGGTGAAGGAGCGCTATCAATACAAATTCATTCAAATAGTATCCATGATAAACTATCAGATCCCACGTAGCTATTCAACACGTTGAACATATACTGACCTCACGTGGTGTCCCAAATGTTCTTTCATCATAAGAACTGCTCAAAAATTTCATCTTCATCAGCATAACAAATGGTAACTATCAAATGAGCAATCCCTAATTATCGACATGTCTTCTTAGAAATCGTACATATTATTTGCTTTTTTTGTGTGTGTGATTTTGCAAACTAACACGAGTACATCTGCTGATCGTACTGTCCAAAAGAGTAATTTTGTTTTACTTTTTATTCAGCAGTTCAGTGAGGTTTCATCTCTCTAGCTTAAGTTCTGCTACTAAACTGAATAGTTGGCGTTTTGAACTATGTCTGAATCTTTCACATTATGCCTTTTGCAAAACTTAAATTTGTTGTTTTTGAGAATTTAAGATTCTCCTGATTTAGTCCGGAGGTCCTCGAAAAGATAATACCTTATAGATACATTTGTCTTCAGTTTGTAAGGAACCATTGCTTCATATGATAGTTTTTCATTATGAATGATACGCTGCATATTGTGACTAAATTCCATCACCTAGTAAATCCCACTACCAGAGAAGTGTACAAATACATATAGCTTCTCTTACTCTAGTTAGTCTTCTTCGTCTAGCCCAGTGTTGTCCAAACTTGGGTATGTGTACCCCTTGGGGTACGTAGCATTGTTCAAAGCGGTATGTGAGAAGATAATGAAAAAAATATTTCTTTCTTTTTCAGACTGTATCACATACTGGTCATATGGCAATTTGGATCAGAAACTTTATTGAGCATGTGCAAGTGTGCATGGGTGATTGTTTAAGAATGTAGAACAGTTGAATAACCACAACACTTACGCAGTTTCCAATTTAAGTGAATAACAAGAGAAGAGAGTAAAAATTAAAATGAACGAGAAAGAAATTGAGGGGAGATGGGAGCAAGGGAAGGGAGAGGAAACGGGACCGGACGCGTACAGGAACAGGGCTAAACTTCTCGCTGGAGTCATGCTTGCTCAGTTTCGTCTTAGGAATGAAAGGGTGAACGTCTCTTTTTCAAATTCAATGCAAGCTTACAAACACAGTTATTTCTTTAACAGCAAGAAATATGAAAAGATGGTTAAAACGTGATAGCTATAGTAGCCGCAGAGGTAATGCAAGTGAAGGAAATCAAGCAGCTGTGAAGAGAAAGAAAGCAAACCTACCTAAATATCGGTAATACAAGGAAGATTATCTGCTTTTTGCATCTACTTCTACGAATTCTGATCCCCGGAAGCTTTGTGTTTCTTTTGTGAGGAGAGGTTGGCCAACATTAGTATGAAACCAGCTCACCTCTAACGTCACCTGAACACAAAACATCAGCGTCATGGGAAGCCGGTGGAGTTTTTTAAAAGAAAACTTTCTGATTTTATGTTTTCCCAGACAACATTTAAGAAAGCCTCCACAACCTCAAGCAAAGCTCTGGAAGCATCCTTTGCTGTATCTCTATTATTTGCTAAAGCTAAACAGCCATTTAATATAGCTGAAGAACTAATATTGCAAGCTGCAGTTGTGATGGCTGATAAAATGCTAGATAAAAAGGCAGCTGACCAACTAAAAGCTCTTACTTTGTCACACCAAAATATTTCTCGAAGGGTAAATGAAATGAGTACAGATTTTATTGATCAAGTTGTGAATAAGCTGAAAACAAGCCTGTCTTTTTCACTTCAACTTGACGAACATTGATGGAGATGATATAAATGAACTTGAATCTTTTTTTTTACAAGAAATTAGAACACACAACTTAGGAATCCTTTTTCAATGTCAATAATCAGTTTTCTCTGAACAAGGGCTTAGTTGGAAGTCTTGCATTAGCTTATGTACAGACCCTGCTGCATCTGTGACCGTGAAAGTGAAGGGACTCGGTTGCATGGATTAAGAAGGAAAATCCTGATGTGGATTGGACTCATTGCATCATTCACAGGGAATCATCAGCATCCAAAAAATAAATTCAGAGTTGAATGGGATATTGAGTGATGGCTTCAAAGTAATTAACTTTGTAAAGTCAAGCCCACTTGATGCTCGCCTGTTTCACAGACTGTGCGAAAGCATAGGGTCTGAGCACACAGAGTTATTACTGCACACAGAGGTGCACTGGCTGTCGACAGGGAGGGTACTCGCCAGGTTGTTTGAGTTGTGAGATGAGGTAGTCTCCTTTTTATCAGAATATGAATCTCCTTTTGCCGCGTTTTTTGAAAACAATATCTAGTTTGCACAAATGGCATATCTTGCAGACATATCAAGCAAAATGAATAAGTTAAATTTGTCTCTGCCTGCACGACAATGATACAAACATTCTCAATTTATATGATAAAGTTGGTGGTTTTCATGAGAAATAGAGTTGTGGAAGGAGATATGCTTAGGGGGAGATTTTACGTGTTTTCTTCTGTCAGATGCTTATTTTCCCAGTAACAATGATGAGAGAGAGAGAGAGAGAGAGAGAGAGAGAGAGAGAGAGAGAGAGAGAGACCAGTTATTGTGGAACATCTGACCAACTTTATCTGTGCTTATAAATCTTACTTTCCTGGCATATATAAGGGATCTGTACAGCTGGATTGGGTTAGAAACTCATTCCTCCAATCTAAAAATAATATGAAGAAGCTTCTTGTTTGCCTTTAGGAGGCACTGTTAGAAGTGTGTTCAGACCGTGGCCTCAAGCTGATATTTGAAAGCTCAATCCTCACACGGTTTTGGAGCTGTGTAAAGAAGGAGCACCCTGACCCAGGAAAGAAGGCTTTGGAAAACCTTCTGCCCTTTGGGTCTACCTACCTTTGTGAGGCATCTTTCTCTGCAATGAGCTTTATCAAGTTAAAACAGAGAAACAACCTAAATGTAAACCTGGAACAAAGCCTGATCACTGCAGTAGCTTCTCTACCGCCCAGAATGGCAAAAATCATCAGTGAACATCAACCCCACATTTCACATTGAGTTGTAAGTAATTTTCAAGCATTTTTTTTTGTTATTTCGTTAGTCTATTTCTTTTAGCATACTTAATAATAAATCATTGTCCAGCACTCAAATTAGGCGAACTTTTAATATAATTTGCACTGTTCTTCCAAATATTGAGTTTAATCAGTCATGGGTGTACTTAATGGTAAAAGAAGGTGACAAGGGGTAAAATAGGCAAAAAAGTTTGGACAACACTGGTCTAGCCTCCCGTTGGTGCCCAATAAATGTGAAGATTCACCAACGTGTCGTCACCACATGAATCCTACGGGTATCGAACCTGAAAATCTGATACTAAGTCGCACTGGTATGACACATATCAAATAAAAACGGCGGTACAGCACAGAGACCTTGATGTTCCGTGAGCATAATTTGTAGTCTGTGTTCTTGTATGTTTTGTTATACTGATATACTGCAACGCAAGTTACTTCATTATGATATCAAAAATTCTTAGATTTGTCAGCTTTCTGCCATACTACAAACGGCTAGACAAAGTCACTGCATCACACAAGCCGTTTAATTTCTGCGACACGTGCGTTACCTTGCTTGTTACCGTGAGCCAGTCCGATGTTTCTCTCTTTGATTTGCCTTACATCCATTACGCCAGACCGATGTGCACGCTTCCATTTTGCCTTGTCTTAGTGTAGAGTCCATATCCCTCCTTGCCTAAACGAAAAAACGCGTTTACATTCTTGCCTTAAAGAAAGGTTAATTTCCTGTGATGTTATATTCTTCTCTATCGTAAGCCTTTTGGCTGTCTTATTAATCATACCTGAAGGTACTTTTGACTCTCAGTCGTCAGATATGTGGCGAAAGAACCAAACCAAATTCGTCCAACTAAATACTTTAAACTTCCCATCTCATTACTTTGGCTTCCGCTATATCCAAACTGTGAATCATTCCCAAGGTACAATTTCCTTAAGAATCATGAATCTCAACATAAATTTTTACAGTGATATGCTTTTGCAAGTTATTATTGTTTGATCATTTCCAGAGGAAGAAAATGGGAATCCTTCATTAGAATTTCTTGATATTTCGAAAGACACTGGTAGGACGCGACATTGAGGTCGGATGTCAAGCCTCCTCTCTCTAGTTCCCCCCCTCAGTCTGTTCTCTAATTCTTAGCATCCTCTCTAGTACGACTTATTCAATAGCTGTTAATGGATCATCGTCTCCCTTTTTTCCTATCAATAGACAGTTTCTTCTTTGTTCTGTCCTGTCTCCCTCACTCTTCTTCCTTTTTATTAACGAAACATTTCTTCAGATAACGCAGTGCATTAACACGCTGACGATTCATCACCGCATCCTTCCATCTTTTACATTCGCTCCATCTTCTCTTGCCTGATCTACGTGTCTTCGCATCACAAGTACCTCCATAAACAATGATTTCGACGGAATGTCCCAGCAGGACAAACATAAACTGATTAGATTTGATGCCTTTAGCATCTAATATATTTCTCTTTCTCTTTCGAAAAATCCATGCTAATTTTGATGTTCTTTAGTGGCTCTGTAATGCTGCCAAGTAATACCAAAACCCCTGCTTGGCATTACCATAAGGCGTCATCTATTTTCCAGCTCAAATGTCATACGAATGACTAAATCTGCCTCTGCTAACCGGAAGGTTTGTTAGGATTCTGAAAAATCCTCAGTTTAGAGCATTTTCATCGATTGCGCGGAAGGTTTAGCATCGCTTGGAGTACTGCTTGCATATCCGTAGAGATTTTAGCTCTGCTACTGACTTTAAAGAATCAAATCAAAGCAAAACAATCAATAATTTCTCAAAATCTGACCTCACATCTTGACTTACTGCCTCTGCGTCGCCCGCATAGTCCCCATCACCTGTGCTCTCAACTTTACTTCTCGTTCTGCTCCCAAGAACAATCTGCCTGCGTTAACTTGCTGCTGACTAGATCACAATATTTGATAAATCACTGCAGTACAGGAGTGATGTGTGACCATTAAAGTACCTTAAGAGTGATCAGTTGTGTTCTCTTTTCTATTCCCGACAACACAAACCGATGGAACTCCATACCACCATGTTTCTTCCGACACCTATGGCCTTTCCCTTAAAAAGAAAAAAAGAAAAAAGAAGGCTTTCTGCTTCGACAAAAAATCTTACTACTCCATTTCTCTTTTATTCGTCTCTTTCAATTTAGCTCTTATTTCCCATTTGAGGCGTGGCTTTGATGAGAATTTGTGTCCGTGACCGGAGTCTAATATCTTTTTCATTTTTTATGACAGTGAAGATAGTACAGCAGTTGTGTACACACACACACACACACACACACACACACACACACACACACACACACACACACACACACACACACACATATATATAGGGGTGAAAAAAGAGGAAAAAAGAGAATTCTACTCCTTCGATATTATTGCTACTTGATAGCTGGTGATGATCAAGCGAGATTACCATGGGGGCCCATAGCCATAGTTTTAGTAGAGCTCCTTAATTAAGATATTAATGACTCAGCCAGGTCAATGGACTCCCAAGCATACAGTGACTACTCACCTTCCGGTAGGCTATGGAAAGGCCGCGAATATTCTTATATTTAATATCTAATTCTATAAACAGCCATAGAAACATTATGGCATGCATCCTAACACAACTGCTGATAATGATTAAACCAGTCTAATTCAACAATATGAAGGAAATTTTGTTAATGCACTTAAGCACTTTAAAACCATCATTGTACTATAATGCCTGCCGAATAGCATAATATTGACAGGCGGCTTCGCCTCAGGTCTCTACTTGCACGGGGATCCAGGCGGGCGACGGCCAACATTCTCCAGGTCAAGTAGGTCTGTACGTGCGCTATCCACGTGCCGTACGGTGCGCCCCAGCGTACGTCCTTGGTACAGCTCACTGTTTCCGTCCACACACTGCTAAGATCCTCCTCAGTAGTTAACTGGCGCACAGCGTGACTATGAATGGTGGCTGACAGGTGCCCCACGTGAGCCCTGTTGGAATTGAAATTATCAGTGTCTCTTGTAAGCATATTATTGACTCGTTACCCTTACAAGGAGACGAGCCTTGCACACTTTAATGAGACATCTTTTGTGATAGGGCGAGATCTGGCTTACCGGGATTCCTGGAAGATGTTAGTGTTAGGCCCTCCGGGCTGGGCAAACTGTCTCGGAGTTGTTTGGATACTGACTGACCCCCTCGCGTAATATAGGATGCCATTTGTTGTATTACCAAGGCAATTATGTCAGTTTCCTTGGTTAATTACTCCATTCATTCACTTTGTCACTTATCCACACTCGATTCATTTTCGTTGTCACATTAATTATTTCTTTCATTATTATTACAGTCTAAAGTTTCATTTACTACCAACTAGTTTTACATGAATATCTTTGATCAGCAATCTCTCGAGGCGTGAGCGAAACGTGGTAGTTGATAACCTGGCGACAAGACCTGACTGGGTCGGCCTAATATTTACATACCGCACACACACACACATACACACACACACACGCACACACACACACACACACACACACACACACACACACACACACACA
>JAYMFT010094383.1:0-13934 GCA_038088735.1 Panulirus argus | reverse complement strand
AAGATATATATATATATATATATATATATATATATATATATATATATATATATATACCGTTACCGGACTTCGCTTGAGAGATTACACCGCGAGTGAAAAGTCACCTTTCGTAGGGTTGTATCACAGGGAGTACAGGTGTCGTCAAAGACCTCACTCCAGAGAAGTCCAGATTTCCCTGCTACTGGAAGCAGCACGACTTTGGGCAGCAGGGGCGTCCAGAGAATAGTCATGTCCATCATCTACTGGTCTCAAATGATAGTTGACATCATCAGTTTGCTGGCAGCCATGGAATCACATAAAACATCGATACATAATTATAATCTCCAAGAATCTAAATGGACGTGACAACGTTTGCCCTAATTACCTTTACCTTTTAAACAGATATGAACAGATTAACCACAGTGCATTGCAGAAAAAAAAACACGGTTTACAAAACACGTATTAGAACAAACGTGAAAAATATTCCTAAGACAAGGAACAGCGAATGTCTGGCTTGTAGATATATCTCAGAAGCTGTGTGGCAGTGCAGAAGGATTAAGAGACCTCATTACTGTCATACATGAACTGATAATTACAAGAGAAAATCACATGGAGTCACACACACACACACACTTGGCTTAAGCTGAATGCGTGTGTGTATACACATAAGATTTAAGACACTGGACACTTTCAACGTTAAGAGACGGGGTAACACAAGTGCAGAACTCTCTTTCCCGTAACCCATAACTGGTAACCACACATGCACAAAGAAAAATAGCAATATCAGTCACTCTTACTATCAGTAGATATATTCGTTCTTATCACAGAATAAGAAGCTTGAATATCTTATGAAAAATTACCGCGTTATATCTCGTCTCCTTGAAACTATGAGGACTAAAACCGGGCCATTCATCTTTGCACAGAAGTATCGTTAGTACATTGACATCTCAGTGACAAGGAGAGGGAAACTTCATTTTATCTACTTACGGTGAAGTTGAGCAGTCTACTGTCAGAATGAGTAATCCAGGCAAAATCTGTGGTAGTGTAATAATAAGGACTAACTGCCTCATTTCATTACGTGAACGAGAAGAGAAAAAGAATATAGCAGAATGGTAGTTTCATTGCATCTGGTGACAACGGAGTAACAGATGTACCCACGGACGAACCAGGCCGGCCAGTAACTTCAACTGATCCCCGGGCCACATTCGCAGTGAGTGGTCTTAGAAATATCCTTAACACCTGAGGAAAGTGTTCGAGACATGTCTGTTCGTGGATGCAGCTGCTTGACGTTCACGGCTTTATTGACCCTGGCTGGTCAAACGCCGGGCCATGTACAGCAGGGGGAAAAGATAAGAGTCAAATACCCAACCCCAGGAAGAAAAAAAAAAAAAGGTATTTAACGAAGGAGTGACATATTTACTGTACGAGGTGTCCATAGGTTACTCAAACGACTCTTTAAACTTGCTCCCATGCCTAAGAGAGGCAATGTCATAAAAAATAAGACGTGCGAGGGAAATAATTCTCGTTTTTCTCATTTTGTTCCCACGTTAAAAAAAAAAAAAAAAAAAGAGAGATACAAGACTGCAGGATTTCTAGGCCCACCTATCCCGGCCCGGTTAGTCAACTCCGACGACGCGCGGGGGATACGTGGATCGTATTCACTCCTCCCTATCCCGAGGGAATCGTGCAGATCTATACCACGATGAATAAGAAATCAGATGCAGCGATGCAGTTCACCTTATGCGAAAGGAATATCTTTCAGAGTCTTAGCGTCAGGGATTAGTGTACACCCATGTATGCGTTCTCTATCGCGCGCGGGTAACGCGTCTGAGGCGATTATTCGATCTCCATTCAGGCTTTTGACCTGACCTGATCTGCCCTCGAGGGTCGGTTCAAATGCCAAGCCATCATACCCCCAAAAAGGAAAGTACCGTAGTGTTTAAGGGTATTACCGTCGTGTTCGAGGGTCGTACCGTCGTGTTCGAGGGTCGTACCATCGTGCTCAAGGGTCGTACCGTCGTGTTCGAGGGTCGTACCATCGTGCTCAAGGATCGTACCGTCGTGTTCAAGGGTCGTACCGTCGTGTTCGAGGGTCGTACCATCGTGCTCAAGGATCGTACCGTCGTGTTCAAGGGTCTTACCGTCGTGTTCGAGTGTCGTACCATCGTGCTCAAGGGTCGTACCGTCGTGCTCAAGGGTCGTACCGTCGTGCTCGAGGGTCGTACCGTCGTGCTCTAGGATCATGCAGTCGAGTTCAAGGCGGTGAACGGAAAAGGAGTACTGAAAAGTCAGCAAATCACTTCGCCATGTTAGATGTTATCAGTAAGTACTTACAGGAAGATATGACAAAGAAATAACGACAAAATGTTCTTTCAAACATAACAGTAAAAACGGAAAGGAATGCGTTAACGTCTGTTGACCTAACGAGAAGACAAAACTAGCAAATGGTAGGAGTGATAGAGACACCAGATTCATAAGGTACAAAACTATAAATCACGTTCTTCAAACCTTTTGGAAATCGCAATTATGAACATACTTGACCAACTGTCTATGCTTTTCTTTAGAAGAAGGAGAGAAAAAAAAATTTTCGTCGATTCGAAATAGGTGTCTGGTTTAGCAACCTGACATTTATTCATTCACAAAATCATTGTTTTGGTATATTATACTCTAACTCAAACAGAAGACAAAAATCATCATTCACTCAATATTGTTTCTATAAAACTACCAACACACTGATATTCCTTATCTTTTTACCTCCCTTTTACTCACTCTTCCTCCCAACAGATGTAATGGTGGTTTAAGGTCAGCTGGTGCGTTTCTAAATTGTTTTTCCTAACCTTCAATTAGTTGTGTAACTGCTCGACAGCCTTTCAACCGATGACTTAATCATGCACACGAAGCATCGGGGTGGGCTATTAACCGTAAACAATCCCCTGACGAAGATTTTACTGCGTCTGTTCTGGTACCTTAGGAATGAGGGTACCTTAGAAATGAGGGTACTCAGGAATGAGGGTACCTCAGGAATGAGGGTACCTTAGGAATGAGGGTACCTAAAGAATGAGGGTGCCTCAAGAATGAGAGGACCTTGAAAATGAAAGTATCTTGAGAATGAGGATACCATAAGAATGAGGGTACCGTGGGAATGGGCCTTACTTTGAGAATGGGTGTACCATGAGAACGAGGGTACCGTGAGAATGGGCCTTACTTTGAGAATGGGTGTACCAGGAGAACGAGGGTACCGTGAGAACGGGGATACCGTGAGAATGAGGGTACTCTGAGAACGTGAGCATGTGTTCCTCAGTTTCAAACCACCGAGTCGCACCAGTTAACGAACGTCGATCGTAAAGGATGGAAGGACTGACTGATGTACCGGGTAAGTCGGCAGCTCTCCCCTCCAGGTGGATCACGAAGGCACGGAAAGCCGGAGCGAAAGAATCAAGTGTCCTGTAAAACGTGAGGGGAAAAGACCCGTCCTTAAGCCACTCTTGGTCATGGGAATGTCTTACGAGGGCTGGGTGTACGTGGAGATCTATCATGTGAAAGAAGAAGAAGAAGAAGGAGGAGGAGGAGGAGGAGGAGAAAGTACCGTTGTGTGTGTGTGTGTGTGTGTGTGTGTGTGCCAGTGAGAGGGTGGAGGATGGGTGACCACGAAGGCTCTTGCCCGTCTCCTAATACGGAGGGCCGGTGGTTCGCCAGGCGACCCTGTTATAGATTTTTCCCCGTTCGAGTGATATACTTACGCGGCGATAAATCGTCAGCTGTGGCAGGCAGACGTGAGCCCAGCTAACGAGCTCGTTGAGGCAAGACGTCCCACTGCGTAGACAAGAGGCACAGACCCTGGACTCACGTCAAGAACCTATATATTGTATTTCCTCTCGAACAGAGATGGTAGGTTAGGTACATCTTGGGATTAGGTTGAATGATATGATAAACGAATGTGGCATCAATTCTCATTTAGTTTCAATCTTGCTACGCTATGTCTATACGGGATGTCAGTTACACTGGTGAAATATTTGTTATGTGCGCAATCGAGATGAGTGCCAGGATAGAATTCTTTCTCGTTTCCTCTTCATGCACATTCAGCCAGGTTTAAACTGCTCCGATAAGTTGGTCTGTCATAAGGGTTTGCTACCTCCTCTGGTCCTCCAGTGAGGTGGGGGCCAGGTGTTACTCCCACACCTGAGTCCCTGTTTGCGCTCGATACACAGGTATGGTGGGAGCACGGCTGTTACTGCTGCTGGTGTCGAGAACCAGCCGTCACTTCCACTGTCACTAGTTCGTATAGTGATCCCTCTCCTCATGTCAGAGGCCTGGTGCTGGCTAGCTGAGGCCTTGACGTGCTGGGTGGAGAGGTGACACCAACATCAAAAAGTCTCTTGAGCGAGAATTAGATTTCGATCATTTGGTGAGAGACACTTAGGAGCAGGCTGCCCAGTCCATTCACGTTTTTTTTTTTTTACGGAAGGACGTTTATTCTTAGATTAACATATCTCTGTGGAGCGGTCTAGTCTAATGATGGGACGGACATGAAGGTCAGTAGACCTCTAGGCTTGGCTTGGCTTCGAGCACGTCATCAACTGGAGCATAAGTAGCAGTGACATCTCTGCTTGGGAGATCTAGACCTTGAGATCTGCTTCAGGAGATGACTTTAGTCCTCCTAAGTATGTACCGTCCGTGAAGGACGATATGACACAAGTGCGTCGTGCGAGACAATCCACAGAACTAACATTGAAAACGTGACCTTAATGCTATGAAAAAAATGCCGTCCTGGCTGCAGAAGGAAGACCGCAACGCGATGCTGCGGCGTACGTTCCCGTACTTAGTTCGCCTTGTTTCTTGGAAGACTTTGTCACATCTTATTGATCTCCCTTTATATCAAATCTTGCTTTGACTATATTTCCTCATGATTTTATTGAAAATCATAGTGTACCATTGATCTACGCAACATATATATATATATATATATAATCATATTCCTATCGAGCGATTATTTTTTACTTTGTTATACCATTGTGAATAATTTATTAATGTCCGTGCAGTCTATCATTAAGCTGTCAAAGGTGGGCTAATACATTACCCCAAATATGTCTGGAATCAGTAAATAATTATCGTCAGATCAATCATCAATCTTTCTCAAATTGTATCCACGAAAAGTGTGTATCTAATTAAACACTGCCTAAATTCACACTGTGAAACTGGTTCTCTCCTTAAAAATACTGTGTCACAAACCTAAGACTTTTAAGTTTCAGCATCAGTGATAGAAATTATCTTCTTCTTCTTCCTTGTGTTAAGCTGAAGCGCCCATGACTTCAGGACTGCTGCACTCGTATGTAAAAATGAGATGAGGAACCCATCACGTCAGTGTTGTGTGGGATGTGATGAGTTGAAGGCCTCATCACCTCAGTTCATTCCCAGGAAACGATACCGATGGTTGGATCCTGCCTGTCATAAACGACAGCAAATGATGATCTAAGTGTTTCTAATTTCTTCCTTTTTTTTTAATTTTTCGTTCTCTTTGCCAGACCCTGACACTGTTCTACATTCCCGCGGGTTAGGAAAGACTTAACCTCCTGGTAGGCGCCAAGAAAGGAGTATCTATTAGCTCGGGCGACTGTTGTTAACTTTTGATGCCTTGTGTATGTAATTCCTTATCTCAGAATGATCTATCTTTTAATTACATCTTCACAGTAACTTACCGGCCTGCCTGACAGTAATTTACAGCTCTCTCGCAGATAATGCGATAGTTTACATGTATATATCCCAAACCCATTACTTAACCTCAGCTTAACAACGGCTGATTAACCCATAATTCTTGGTGTAGTGTCTTTAATGTTCCCAGGCCAATTATGGTAAATCTTTTCATGCCTAAAGTTCAGGCAAGTCGGGATGGAAGTCGCCCGTCTGTTTTTCAGGTCTCGGACAACACAGTTACTGCCTCATATACCAGCCGCGCAAGGTGGTGTCCAGGTCTTGCCTCACCCTCATTCGTTAGAATATATCACAGTGTCGGGGACACACAAGGTCTTTGTACCTCTACCCGTCATTCTCCTCCTCCTCCTTCTTCTCCTCCTCCTACTCCTCCTCCCTATTTACTAACCCATTCCCCCTATTTTACCTACCTCCTGATCAATTCTACCCATTTTCCCCAACTTTTCCCTACCTTACAGTCTCTCCCTTACAACCCCACCCCAAATTTCCTTAACTTTCCCTTTCCTCCCTAAGTATCCTCATCCTTCCTCCTCACTGCCACCACCTCCCCTCCCTTCTTCTTCTTCTTCTTCTTCTTCTCCCCTCCCCCCGTCATCTCTCCTCCCTCCCCACCTCAACCAGTCTTCTCCCCAGCCCATCATCCCTCTCCCCGGAGTAAGTTGTTGGGGGCCCAGGGCTCGTGATCATGTCGGCGGTGTAGTGCACGGGACGATGAAACCCGATCGAGGCTGAACAAAGCCGAACATCGTTGGAACACTCACGACGACGATTTCGGAGGAGGCGGCGGAGGCTCGCCCCGACTTTAACTCCCCAACCACTCCCTGACCTCCTGTTACAATTCTAACACTACAGGAGGAGAAAAAGAAAAAAGGAAAAGATCCTAATCTAGAATGATACGACAAATACCCGTGTCTAATGAATACCTATAAATCAAAACTTGATATTTCGTAGAGGAAAATAAATGTGTCATCGACGATCAGTCCAGTGCCACACGTACGGGACACAAGACCCGCAAATCGAGAGGTATCGAGACCTTGTACACCTCGACGTAGTCGTTCCGTCAAGATTGGGGCCCGAGAGAGAGAGAGAGAGAGAGAGAGAGAGAGAGAGAGAGAGAGGAGTCAGCTTCGACTGGAATATATCTCTACCCCGAAAACGAGGATTTCGTCATCCATTCCCTCTCTCTCTCTCTCATCCCTCCTCCTCCCGTCTCACCCCCTCCCCCCCCGGGGGGGGTCCCATGGCTGCTCTCGGGTCGTGACCACCTTCATGATGGGCTAATGCTTGTCGATGGGCGTGGTGATGATGGGTACGACAATCCCTCGGCCATTAGGGGAATATAAGAACAAGGGTGGTGGTGGTGGTAGGTGATGGGGGGGGAGGGGGGCCTTTTCCCCTCCCCCACCTCCCCCTCCTCCAGCAGCATCCCCCCTCCTCACCTCCCACCCCCACCGCAGAGTGGCCGGTGGGGTTTTAATGGCCGAGGCGTCCATATTTTGCCGCCTAATAAAACGAAACACGACGCGTCCAGAAGACGGCCCGCTAACTAGCCACGACCCGGGAATTATAACAGGCTGCCGAAGCGGCTCGGATCCCCAGGATGATTATCTTCTCAGAGGAGAGAGAGAGAGAGAGAGAGAGAGAGAGAGAGAGAGAGAGAGAGAGAGAGAGATCAAAACAGACGACAAAGATCCACTGGACTAGATGAGTTCCTCTACTAAGGAGCCTGAAAATCTCCCATTCCCATCCAGCTAGTGATATCCTCATCTTCGTAAATTACTAATTTACTCTCCTGCTCAACTGGGGCATTGATCTGTCACCTCGGTCATTAGCAGGGGACCCTTATTTCAAAGTTCACTGACCCTGTGTGTAAAGTTCTCATCTGCATCGACGCCAAAGCCTTTTCCTCTAAGTTTCATTAGCCCTTTAACTTTCGTGTACCGGATTCCTGTATTACATACAATGTCTACAGCGATATTACAATTTTTTTTCGTATGAGCATTTTTCTATTCTTTTTCGAAATCACCACAGAGCATTTGCTTCTATGAAGACAAGAGTTCTATTCTTTTAACCTCCCATTATTTTGTCTGTGCTTAGTCATGGTATTCTTCCTACTGACTTCAACACTTTTAAGCCTATCTTTGTCCTGCTCATAGCCTGGAGACTGAAATGTACCGTAAACTCAAAATACAGTTTTGCTGCTGAGTTATCTCCTAACAGTGGACATACGCACCCTTAACTACTGATCCTGAGCACTCATCAACCCTGACTGGTTTCTCCCCAAGGGAGAATTTCTGTGTAGTCTCCCAAACTAATGATTCTACTCTCACTCTGACCTTTCTGTACTGACCCTGATCTCCCTCCAATATCGATCCTCCGCTCCTTCTCTCTCTCCCTCCAACAACGACCCTCCAACACTGCTCTCGCACAGCGCACGCATTTCCATCCCCAATACTGACTGGGCGCACTAACCAGACAAGAGCGAACTCGGGCATGACCTCTTCACCCTAGGGAACAAGTCGTCCACCTCACACACCCCACAGAAACCATATGACGCCCTTCTTAACCCCGCGGAAAGTCAACCGACGTTTGACCTTCAGCGTTTGCTGCACTCTACCCAATCGGTGGTTCGCTATGCCAGGTTGCGAAGTCCAGTATAAACTATCTACAATGCAATGCAATGCAATGCAAGGCTGCTTGGGAACAGGTTGGGTGCAACTCGAGGTCAACCTGTGACTCTAGCGCTCTTCACGACCCATTTAAAGGCTAAAGGTATTGAGGAGGTCGAGAGTAGCCATCAGTGTAAATTTACTAAAAGCAAGACATTTAAGGGGTCGGTTCAGTCTATCTAGCCCTTGAATTCTAGAGGGTGGCACGGCTCCTACAGAGGCGAACTAAGGTTCAGCTTTATTGAAAGGTACTCCCTTTTGGGACTAATGAAGTCCATTTGAAAGTCAGTATAGTTTCTCGAATACATATCTAGTTGCCGGTACTGAAGTAGAAATGAGTTCAGAGATAAGACAGCCGCCTACACACCAGCTAGAGAGAGAGCCTCCCAGCTAGACATTCAGCATGAAATCGAGCCAAAGAAATTTCTACAAGTTAGAAAGACGGAAGATTTCTAACCACTCGTCTAGATATTAACCGCCGAACGAGTAGGCTAGAAATCTTGCTATAGCCCTAATCAGCCTGGTATAGAGTCAATAAGAGGGTAAGTCACAAAGCCTGCTATCCAAACGACTTGACAGCTAACGAGAATGCAAGCCCGAGAGCTTTCTGACTACTACGCCAGCTCGTGAGAGTACTTACTAGTTTTCCAGCTAGACAGCTAACATGGAAAAAAGCTAAGAAATACAACTAAACACATAACTATACAGCCTTAAAGACAGTGAGGTTTCTCTTGCAGTCTCCCAGCTAGACAGCTTCCCAGTTTGTTAACCAAATAACAAGAGAGAAAGCTAGGATGCCTGTTGCCCATTCAGCTACAAAGCTATATGCTCTTCATACAAAGGAATATGGTATGAATGACTTTTGGCCATCCAGCTAGCCAGCTATCCACAAAGCATGCCAATCTATCCAGCCAACCAGATCGGTAGACAAACCATCCAGTCAGCAAATCGATCGAAATTACAGAAACAACCAACTGGAATGCAAGCAAAGCCACATACCAGCAAAGTAACCAGGTGAGCTAACCACTCAGTCACCCAATCAGACAGGAGGCCAACCAGTTAGATAGCTACTCAGCCCGACAGTTAGTCGGTCAGCTTGCCACTTAGCGAGCAATTCAGTCAGCCAGCTAGTAGCCAGTCAGCCATCCATCCAGCCAGCGAGTCAGTCTGCCAGTGAGTCAGTCAGCCAGCAACCTCACCACACCACCAACCTGCGACCACGGGAGGCCACCTTCGTGAGGCCCGTCCGTGTGTTTCCAGCCATCAACGCCTGTTGCTGGCAATCCCGTAATCAAAACAGATTTTACGTATAATCAAAACCCAAACACAGCCCAGAATCTGTCCGTTGACGGCGCCCTAACTCGGCCGAACCAACCTGGGCCCTGCCGGCCGTGAACGCGTTGAGGCCTTGCTTCTAAAAGCATAATGACTTATGACTAACCCAGCACGAGTGAGTTCGACTTCGCGCAGCCGGCGGTGTGCCATAGATCGCCCCCTTCAGCAAGCCACGAGAAAGACCTTTTAGATGCAGATGCGATGGGCGGCTTGCCAAGCCTTACGGTTCCAGGCTCCGAGGTTTCATGCGAGTTATTCTCTCTCTTCCCCCGACGCCAGCGGCAGGCCGCAAATAGGGGAGGGCGCTGAGGGGCTGTCGGCCCGGATGCCTGGATAACGATGGCTGGGGTTGAGAACTAGCCATTGATGCTTGCGGGAGAACGAATGGGGAGAGACTCTTTGGTGGAAGGGATGAACGGAGGGAAATGAACATTTATGGAAGGGGAAAAAAATGACGGAGAAGAACATTTATGGAAGGGGAAAAAATGACGGAGAAGAATATCTATGGAAGGGAAAGAATAGATGGAAGGCAACATTTAAAGAAAGGAAAGAAATGAAGGAAAAAAATTATGTTAGGGAAAGGACAGACGGAAAAGAACATTTATGAAAGAAGGGAAACAACACATGGAAAAGAACATTTATATCAAGGAAAAGCAAACAGCAGAGAACAACTGATTGCAAGCAAAGAAGAACATTTAAAGAAGGGAAATAATAACCGTTACAAAACTATTGACTGCAGGGAAAAACAGGCGGTAGAGAGATTTGATGGCAAGGAAAGGACAGACGGTAGAAAACAATTGGTGGAAAGGAATTGGTGGCAGAAAAGAACAGACGGGTAGAGAAGATAATATGCCTGGGAATAACAGATACTAGAGAATAACGAAGGCAAGGAAAGAGCAGACAGTAGAGAACTAATGCTGCAAGGAGACAACAGATGGCAGAGAACAACTGGCGGCGGAGAAAGAGCAGACGACAGAGTACTACTGACTACAGAGAAACAACGGACGGGAGAGAACATTTGGTGGCAGGGAAGGAACAGGCGGCAGAGGGCTATTGTCTTCAGGAAAAGAACAGACGGCAGAACTACTGATATTTCTGCTGTTATCGTTATTTTCATTATTTTGTTGTTGTTTTCATTAATATTACAATAAATTATTATTATTATTATTATTATTATTATCATTGTTAATATTATTATTGTTATTATTATTATGATTATTATCATCATTATTATTTTCATCATCGTAATCATCATTTATCATTATAATCATCATTATCATTTACAAAAACACTCATCATGAATACTAAAGCATAAAACTTCTACGATATACAAGATTTCTCGGATGTACAGAAATGCCAGGGTACACTATGATTATCACAAGAGTAGCACTGTGTATTAAAAGTCTACAAATATATAAACAAGCGCGAATCTTTATCTATTTCTCTGATAATGTTCCTTATACACAACCACATCCTCAAAGCTACATACGATACACTTGGAACATGAACATATTTTTTTTCTTTCCGAGAAGTAACATTGGCTATGTGACCACGGCCTCAGAAACAGCTTCGAGGAGGGCAAAGTAAGGCCAAAGTGACCACCGTATTAATCCCTGGCAAACAGGACGACTAAATACGGTAAAGCTTTTCGGATTTAAATCTTGCCAAGCGAAGGCTTACGGATGGCCGAAGGAAGACCTAAAGAAGACCTGAAGAAGACCAGACGACGAGTCAAAAAAGATCTGGGGAGGACCCGGAAAAGACCTGAGGAAGACCTAATGACGGTTTGGGATGACCTGAGAGGATCTGGGAGAAGATTTGGGGAGGACCTTGAGGAGACAGCGGAAGATCGAATGAGGAATTTCGGAAGATTGGGGGTGAAGGACCTGAAGAAGACTTAATGACCCTGAGAGGGATCTTGGGAAGAATTGAGGAGGTCTTCTTTATAGGTCTGCTTGTTACTATTTCAAGGGACATTAAAATCTTTTTTTTTTTTCTTTTAACCTACAACACGTTTGCCTTGTTGGCCATTTTCAGGTAAGTAAAGGCCACCATCTGTTTACCCAGGCATTTATGGCAAGTAAGCTATAAATGCAAAATTGTTATGATTATACTGAAGGTAAAATTATACGAAAATCTATCCTATGTTTTTCTTAAGCTTTTAGTAATGCCTGTCGACTGTCAGTGTCATCAGTGCCGTCAACGTAAAGTAATAACCACCACACGAAAATCCTGCATAACACCTTCAGGTGTCCAAGATAATTCTGAGACCATTTATGCTCTCACTACAAAGATGGCCTTTGACAGGTTGGTTGGTAGGTGTGTTGTCTGGGCTTTAAGCCTATCAATTGCCAGGACTATCAAGGCCGTCACCGTTTACCAATCGAAAAGTCTTTGACATCTTCTTAAGGCGTTCAAGATAACTCGAAGATCACATCCATTCCCTCGATACAGGTAGTCCTTGCTTTGATAGGTCATGGAATTCTAATTAAGATGAATTCGTGGTAAGACAGATTTTTTTTGTATACTTATCTAAGTTGTCTAATGTATATTCATTCTTAATCAGCTCTATACGTATTTGCCTAAAGTATATGTATTCTTGATCAGTTTTATATGTATTCACCTTTAATGACATATCACAGCAAAAGTGCCAATGAATTTTTTTCTCATTTCCAGTACCGAATTTCCTCATTAACAGACATATAACGAAAAAGATAGAAACAGCCAAATATGTTTGCCTAAAACAAATATTTTTTTCTTTCCTAGTAATCAAGATTCAAGGAAGATTGAGTGAGGCCAATCCATCAGGACGGGTAGAATTTTCACGAATTAATCAACAGAGTCGTGGCTCAGAAATGCAGATGAGCGTGATCCCGCATTCTTGGCTTCATGACGCCTCAAGAAAAAAACCACTACTCTCCCCATGGTTTTAAACCGGAGAAAAACAAATACTCACCCCGTGGTTTGTTCGGACACACTCGTGAACAACACTCATCCTGCCGGTTTATGTGGACAGAAACAAGCGCTCAACCTTAAGTCGAGTCGGATACAAACAAATGATGACGCTGATGACGCTTTTCAAGGCGATCGCATCGTCGTCACTGGACAATGAGAAGTGCAATCTCTTCAAGGAACTTCTCATTCCAAAAAGATCCATCATTTCCCTGCTACTGCTAATACCCTCATGAACACAGATTACTGCTTTGTGCTGCCATTAAACTTTCAGTCCGCGCGAAATTGCAGAGTTAGAAAGTATTCAAAGATCTCTCGAATTAGCAAAGGATCTGAATTGCTAAAGTTAAAAAGTATTCAAAGATCTCTTAACGCAGTAAAGAATCTGAACCACTGTGCTGGGATCGGCTGAAATCACTGAGGCTGTACTGTCAGGAGGGTGACGAAGGAGGTATAGCATAACTTACACTTGGAAGATTGCAGGAAGGCGTGGCTCTCAAACGGTATTTATAATCAGTTCTATAATGTCAAGACAGGAATGAAAGACAACAGAATATTATCAGCAAAATCAGAAGGTGTAATGAGTATAATGAGGGAAAACTCCTTCAACACCCGAAGCCATCAAAAACACTCTGGTGGTGTAACATACAGAAATTAGATGTATTTGCAGAGAGTATCAGACCAGCCAGGCTGTGGTGATAACGTGGGCCTGCCGCCCGCTGCTTATAATAGCTTGGCAGACCAACGACCCAAATGAGCTGCAGCTGTCAACCTTCTCCCAGAGTGTAAGGAAAACATATACATCATTCTATTAGGATAAGTGCAAAATTCTGTGTCACTTCTAGGGGATGCTTATGCAGCCAGGTTTGGGGGCGAGGAGGAGGGCGGGACCACTGCTTAATTTGTAAGGAAACCAATATTCACGTCACTGTTTAAGCTAACAGAAATCAATACCCATCCCATGATTTAACAGACCAGATACCTGTGCTACACTCAGTGGTTTAATCGAACAGAAACTAATACTCATCACATGGGTTTATCAATGGCACAGAAACCTCAACTCATCCCGTAGTTCTTTCGGTCAGAAACGAAAACTTATCCTGCAGTATATTCGGAGAAAACGTATTCCCGGCGTACCACACCACCTTGAAAATAGGTTAAGCACCGTAACTTCCAATGCAGTACCACTTCGTAAAGTAATCTATACACAGAAACACTTCATGTGCACGAGAGAGAGAGTGAGAGAGAGAGAGAGAGAGAGAGAGAGAGTGAATGTAATTTCACACACTT
>JAYMFT010094373.1:0-13934 GCA_038088735.1 Panulirus argus | reverse complement strand
CATACCAATTAGCCATTTCCCGCGTTTGCGAATTAGCGTTAAGTACAGAGGACTGAGTCTTACGGGAAAATCCTCACTTGGACCCCGTCTCTGTTCCTTCTTTTGGAAAAGTAAAAACAGGAGGGGAGGATTTCCAGCCTCACGCTCTCTGCCCTTTTAGTCGCCTTTTACGACACACAGAGAGGAAGAATGGTTTGGAAATGTCGTAGGAGTAAAGTCAGGGGTTGGTCGGCGGGTAAGAGCTAAGGAAGAGGTAGCACTACTGATCAAGCAGGAGCTGTAGTAGTGTCTGAAAGAATGTAGGGAAATGAGCGTCATGCCGATGTGGGTAAATATAATAGTGAGGGACGAGAAATGGGTGATTATTAGAAATTATGCACTTAGCCATGAGTTGAAAGATCATGAGAAGCAAGTGTTTCAGGAGCAGCTGAATTAGTATCTCTGCAGTTTTCATGCTGGAAATCATGCATTAGTGATGACTGATTTAAATGCGAAAGTGAGAAATGAGGCAATTAAGCATATAGATGGGGGACATGGAGTATTCAGTGAGATGAATAAGAGTGGTGAACAGTTTGTAACTTTTTACGTTGAAAAAGGACTGATGATTGAGGATACCAGGTTCGGAAAGAGGGACATACATAAGTATAAATGACTGAGTAGGAAAAACTGTAACTGGGAATTGGTGAGCATGCAAAACAGAAATTCATGGAAGCGAATGTGTTAAGAGGGGCAGCTGGTGGAACGGCTGATCATTACTAAGAGGAGGCGATGGTAAAAATCAGCAAAGACTTTAGGAAAAAAGGAAATTATATGGGTAGGAAAACCATGGTGAGAGCGAGTGAGCTTGGAAAATAGGCTTGGGTGAAGAAACACCGCGAGAGATTGAGTGTAGAATGGCAAGAGGTGAGGCTAAATAAGGCACGGGGAGTGGGTGAGGTACGGGAGGTATATTGGGAAGCGCTGTTTACAAGTGAGAGAAAAGTGTGTGACATGCTGAAGGTGGGAGATGTGCGAGTGAGAAAGGGTAGTGTGTGATGGAATGAGAAAGATAAAGGGAAGGAATACGAGTGATTGTGTGAGGAGGAAAGTGAAAGCCAATGATAATGAGCGAGTATCAGGAAACTTCGGGGAAAATGAAAAGCAAAAAACTGTTTTTGAAGGAGGTTAATAGTGTGAGGAAAACAAAGGAACAAAAGGGAACATAGGCGAAGGGGGAAAATTGGGAAGTGAGCTGGAGTGGAGACGAAGTGAGTTTTCTTAAGGGACAGAAGAATGTGAATTGGTGGCGAGGAGACGGAGTGAGTTATTCTGAGGGACTGAAGGATGTGTTTCATGTCATGGTGGCCGATGTGGAGTGTTTCGGACGTGGAAAAATGCGAAATAAGAGTTATACCAAGTGATCTTGGTGAAAAAAGAAGCGGAGGTAAAAACCTTGCGTAAGATGAAGTGCAACAAAGCAAGTGGAGGAATGGATGGGATTGCAGTTGAATTTCTTGGCGACTTGGAATCGATGCAAGCTTTCTACAGTCAACCAAAGCTTAGTAATGTTTTGCAGCACGTTAGTCGGGTATAGTAAATTCCTTAGGCTCGATAGTCCAATTATGAAAAAGAAATATAAGTAACCTTCAGTGAAGTGTATTTAATACTAATTATATCATTGATTACATTTTCCAAAAAAGAGAAAAGATTGATAAACAATTGTGTACCGGAAAGAGCATCTAGGAACTAAAATCTTTATTATTCCCTGGAAATTCCTTTACTGTAAGAAAGACCTGCGCTGCTCTGAATCACCTGAAGTACTATATGTAAGTAAGAATTGGAAAGGCAATTTTTCGTTTCTGTGTCATTTTCTTTAGTAAAACGATTTATTTATCTTGAAACGTGGCTTATACTGAAGCTGTGTATTGCAAGCACGTAGGCTATGTGGCCACAGGCTCAAACTCTGAGTGTTGAGGCCAATATGAGAATTTTTGCCGAAATAGAAAAAAACGACACATTTGTCTCACATTGGATGAGGACAAATAGATTATCATTCTATATGTTTTCATTCGCATATCAGTGATTATACCAGGTGTAAGAAAACTATACAGGCATTCTTCAGCCTAAGACACTAATGGCGACACATGTTCGGCAAAGAGAACGTTTCGGTCATCCTTCCGCTCTCACTACATGTTTCTCACTATGCAAGACCTCATTCGACTGCTAGCAAAGTTCTATAGAAGGTAATAAGAACCACTATCATGATACCTGTGGTAAACAGGACCTCAAGACCCCTTCAGAGTGGCATGATGAACCCCATTCTCCCACGTCTAAGTCAGTAGCAACTCATAACACTGTGCTTGGATATCCTTAGCTGCTTTAAACAGCCGACCAGAATACGGAAGAAAGCTAACACGGATCTATCCCTTGATATACAATGGATGCGTTTGCAGTTGCACTATCGTTCTTACAAATACTTACAAATGTCCTGAACTGAAGCTTCCAAGATATTTTTTTCTAAATAACTGAGACGGCACGGGCGACTGAGGCCCTAATCAAGGCCACCCCATTACGGCACGGGCAACTGAGGCCCTAATCAGGGCCATCCCATTACGGCACGGGCAACTAAGGCCCTAATCAAGGCCACCCCATTACGGCAAGGGCAACTGAGGCCCTAATCAGGGCCACCCCATTAACTCTATAAATATACGCCGTAGCTTAAGCCAGGTAGCAATTTTATCGACCGACCCATAGGGGTGGATGAACAGCTAGGTTGATAGATAAAGATAAGAAAGATAGAAATAATCTTATCTTCTGATCCCAATGTCGGAGACAACTGTGAACGGTTGGATTAATCACATCACTGACCATCTCCCAAGCGGACTCCTTGTAGAATCCTTTGGCTTTCAGGGAGGCTCTGAGACCACACGCTTCAGCCAAACGTCTCAGGCGTCATTAAGTTAATGACTTAATGAATATGCAAATTAGAATCTAAGGAAACTAATATCTAGGTCCCGACATGAGGAAATCTTGATAGCAATATATGTATATTATGTACAGCAGCGTTGTTGAGAACATATGAGAGACGATATTTACACACACACACACACACACACACACACACACACACACACAGAGCGCTAGTCGCCCCACTGCCAAACCACTTGATAACTAATATAGCAGCACCAAGAAAACGTACACACTAAAGTATCCCGACAAGCATTCAAGAAACGACATCCTAGCTCAAACTCCATCCCACTGGACATACACCCGTCAGAAACCACACTTCCCAGACAAACACGAGTCACACTTTCCCGCTTAAACTCTGGACATCATCCATCACTACGACGCTACAAACACCGTTTCAACATATCCCAAGACCCTTCATGCCCTCGATGCAGCTACCTTAAAGAAGACACCGAGCACTTACTACCCAACTGCCCTGCGTTCTCTGCACATAGACGCACACACAACACAACACTTTTTGACCTGTGATCCCGACCGGTAGACGTGGCCAGCACCTACTATATTAAACCCACTACACACGGTTCTCTCCCTGACACCCACTACACCACACACACTTCACCACGACTTCTGACCTATACCCACTACACTTCCACGACTCCTGCCCGACGCCTGCTATACTACACGCCACTATACCACGCCCTCTGCCTGACATCAAGTACACAACACACACTACATTACGCCTACTACACTACACTTATTAAACCGTGTTCTGCCTAACACCCGGGACACTGCACCCATTACATCAAGCTCTCTGCCCAACACCCACTCCACTACACCCATTACTATGCGCCTACTACGATAGCGCTAAATCACACCCATGACACTATAGCACTATACTTGCCATAACATTTCGCTATATTACACCCACTATACGTTTCACGACACACTACACCACACATCCCATCCGGCACATGACACACTACACCCAGTCCGCCACTTTACACACTACACCTGGGTGTAGCACTGCCCCTGAGGGAGTTGTGTCGAAATGTGGGAAAGTGTAAATAAAGTGTGAGGGGTAAAAAAAAGGTGAGCTCCAGACTAAATTGGTGAAAATGAAAGTAAATTACAAGAGGTGGGTGATGATTATTGCTTTTGCATCTGGAAAATAGAGTTTCTCATTCGTTAAAGTCATCCTGTCGTAAAACGAGCAGTCCCCTATCATCATCACGCTTCGCATATGTAGCAATGTTTGTAAAAGCTTCCAAATGTATAGAAAACCTGAGCGGGTGCGTAAGCACTGGTGATGGGTGATTTGAACGCGACATTGGGTAATGTGGTGGCAGTTCAGGGTATGATTTGAGAGCATGGGGTACCCAGTGACGTGAATGAAAATAGTGAAGATATTATGGAAACATGCGCTCAAAATGGACTGGGGATTGGGAATACATTGTTTAAAGAAAATGGGACACACACACACACACATCCAAGCAAAATTCAATGTGAGGTTTTAAACAGACTGACTTCCCTTTTGTAATTTTGAGCAGTTTTACCAAACTAGTTCATCGTAAGATCTTTGACAAACTCATACACTTTGGACGATTCCTTTCATCTGTATCTACACCCAATGCTTTCCATCAATCAGGACTGATACCACTAGATTCTACTTAATTTCAGGGACGTGACTTTATGTCTAGAGGGTTTATTGAAAGGGCACCTGTGCATTTCTTCCCGCAAATGACGATTTGTAAATAAGAGGATTAACTACTAATTATAAAGATTTCTCTTGATAGGTATTTACATTCATTGATAACGCAAATAATGTATGAAGCAACGTACCGTTGGATAGTTTACAATCTTATAAATTGCGATATATATATACCGCCATCTCTATACCTCTAAATGACTACAGATAGAAAATGGAACGGTCAAGTTTTCTTGGACAATTTCGACGCATTTGCATAGAAAATTATTGATATGTAATAAATAGATGATTGTCATTCTCTTAATTTCTTTGTTTACACGTATGGTCAGTATAGCGGCTATGTTGATTTCCCGCCGTTTGGAAGCTCTTTTTAAAAAATTTTGCTATGTTGTACCACTGAATAATCAGGGACATTTTGTACACTTGAGTCAGTATTCAAAGGCTTTTTACAGGGCTGGGACTAATTCATAAGCACAATCTGTTTGTCTGCTTGATATCTATTAGAAATTTGCTACCTGGGGGCATCAGTCACACAGAGGACATACACAAGCAAGCACTTGCATCGATACTTAGCTCATCTCAAGACGTCGAAGACATTTCTCTTCTTCATATGTATTTTGGTGGAAGATACATTCTCAAGCAAACTGCACTATAAGAAAAAATTCTTAGATAGTCAACTTTTTTGCCGGAAAATATTCTGTCATCGTCAATTATCGTTAGAGATTTTTCTTTTCCAGTTTCACCTCGTGTCCCACACTGTCCCAAGCTCATACATAAACTGGTGAAATGTATTATTTACCTTGACCAGAACTGCGCTCCCGTTAAAAAACGAAAAATAATACATTATCAAATGTATTGCCAATGCAGCTGTAGCTCTAAAGTTTATCCGTTGACTGTATCACGTTAGAAAATACAGCAGATGTCAAATGCAAATAATGAATAGTGTTCGGTAAATGTCAAAGACAAAGTGTATTATTGGTGATTTTATTTCAGAGTATGAAAATATGTAGATTCCTATTTTACTGTGATTATAAACGCAATGATTGTATTGATAATGAGGTTAAGGGTACTTTTCGAGTTAGACTGTGTAATGTTTAAGGGTTTTCTGTATCAATAAGAGAGAGAGAAAGAGAGAGAGAGAGAGAGAGAGAGAGAGAGAGAGAGATAGCACCACTGCTTCCAGCGTGACACGTAGAGAGACACGCTTTCAGCAGTATTTTCGAGTGATATCATTAGCGATAAGACTGAAGATATTTTCAGGGTATTTATGAACCTGGGGAAAGCTTATGATGGGGTTGGCAGAAAGGGTTTTGTAGAAGGTACAGCGAAATGTTGATAGGACGATACTAAGTGCAATGAAGCGGAGTTTGGGTGAGCGTGTGGAGAAAGATATGGTTTGAGTGTTAGTATGAATGAGAAGAGTTTGCTGTGTGGCAGGAGAGGCGTGGCAGATCATGGTGCCTGTGTGGTAGGAGAGGTGTGGCAAGGCATGCTGTACCGTGTGGTAGGAGAAGCATGGCGGGGCATGCGTGGTAGAAGAGGTGTGGCAGATTAAGCTGTGTTGCGTGGCAAGAGAGACGAGGCAGAGAAGTGTGTGTTGTTGAACAGCAAGAGAGAGTGTGTTATATGGTAGGGTGTGTGTACAGCGGTCACCCTAACCTTCGTTTCTTACAGGCAAGTTAATGATCTTCCAAGATTCCTACGAATGTTAATATGTACTTTCAGTTTTCATTACATATCTTAACAAAGGAAAGATTTACTTCTGGCTCACTAGATCGCCTATGAAAAAGACGCGGTGTACGAAGTCTCTCTGCCAAGCCTTTCACATGCTAGGCATTGCACTAAACTGCTGGTTGCCAATGTTGAACTACGTCGTACAACATAACTCGTTAGAAAAAGCATTCGAACGGACAGTACTGCTGACGCCAGACACTAAACAGTGCAGCTCTGGTAACGATACCCTTCCCTTCCCCTCATTCAAACCCCAACAATCCCGGGCCATTTGAGTAAACAGGAACTTTGCCCTTTTGTCAAAAGGTCCAAACTTGCATTACGGACCTCATGTCCGCCCCAGACTATGGAGAGAAAACGACCAAGCGAACCCCAGAAACAGTTACTGCAAAGGGTGCCCCCAGAATTTTCGGCCTCTACAGACCTTATACGAGTGCAAAATCCTACCACAGGATGCCGAGCAAATGATACCCAACTCCCGCTCCAGCGGCAAAGGCTCGAGTTACAAAGCAGACAAAAGCAAATGTGGAATCAGTGGAAAAACGGAAATACTCTTCGCCCAGAACGCTTCAGTAAGCAAAGTAGCTCACCATAACACGGAACGCTGGGCGTTTCGTTCCTATAAACTCATGCATGATGGAAGAACCGGACTATTTCGTTCTGATAAACAGTCACGATCTCCAAAACCACCGGAGAGTCAGAATTCCGACCCACTCTACCTACCAATTCAGCTACAATAACCAATTACACGCAAAAGTGAGCACATCGGTTCGGAAAAGGTTTCTGACACAAAGATTTTTTTCTCGATACCTTTCAGTTCTCTGATATAAGGATAATCAATGGCTTCAGCAAGTCCAGACTATGTTACGATAACTGATATCCTACCCAGGGGAAAAGTGTCATATATCATCAGACCCCTACGAGATTCATAGGATACCAGAACCGAGCACGGATACTCCTCTTCGATCACTACAGGCAGAATGTAATAGAATATTTCGTCCCCCAATAGCTGGAGACGAAGTTCCCAGTCTTTATAAACCACTCAGCTCGTATCTCTTCTGATGCAGTACTTGGATATGATAACACCTACCACAGCGCACCACATCAGACAAGGTAACCCAACTAGCAGCAACATATTCCAATGATAGTCACTACATCAGCTGCTCAGTTTCCCAATCCTCGAGCACAGCGGCTGGAACGCAAAGGCTGGCTTCCCAGAAAAGCTAGCTGGACCCCGTACAGTGACGTAATGAAAACGGATGTCCAAGATATCGATCATGGAAGAGAGGAAACTGAAGTAATAAACAAGGTGTTAAATACGTCATGTGACGCCGTGTTTTTAAAGACGCATTGCGTTTCAGACCTTATCAACAAAAGCGAAACATCACCAATGCCCGAAACCCAGTCAAGAACTACCGCCCTGTTTCCCCACTAGAAGTTCTGAGAAAAAGCTCATTGATTAGGCATTTTAGCTTTGATGAGGTATGTGATCTTTGATAGGGTACCTTAGCTTTGACAGGGCACCTTAGCTCTGATAGGGTACTTTAGCTTTGATAGGGTACCTTAGTTCTGATAGGGCACCTTAGCTCTGATAGGGGGCCTTAGCTTTAATTGTGCACTTTATCTTAGATAGGGCACCTAAACAGCAACAAACTCCACGACACAAATGATCACAGCTTCCGGAAGGATAAAAGAACCACCTCCATAACTACAAATGCAGCAAGGAAAAAAAAAATGCTATTTTCAGAGGACAGGGAATAAACTGCAAGGCTATACAAAGGGATATAAGCAAAGCGTTTGACATAGCGTGGGCTAACGGTCAACAGTGAAGATCACCAAAGCTAGGCTAGGCCAGATAACACAGAATGACAATTTTGCCACTTTTCCTTCTCCTTTTTTCTAACCAGTACACTGCAGGAATTATCATCAACTCTGCAACGTCACCAAAATTTCTTTTTCTAACCTGGGTCCCACAGGGCAGCGTCCTAACACCGACACTATTCATAGCTTACACAGATGACATTAACCCACCAGTTTTGGACAATAGAATGGATGTCTTTTGAATAGATGACGACGCTCATATATCATCTCTAAACAAATCCAGTCCACAACACACTGTTTCGGTAACAGCCAGAGGTAATCAGACTAAACACTCTCGAAAAGGATTGGACAATAAGAGTTCATATAAACAAATTCGCTCTAGTGGCGGTGGGAAAGGTCAGACTAAGCGACATAACTATAAAGGGAAAGACAAGATCCTCACCAAATCTACAGAATCCCGGGTCAAACACCCGACCATCACGACGTGGCTTGAAATATACATCAGAGCAACAAAGAAAACGGCACAGGGAAGTGCAAACCTTGACCAGTCTTTTCAGATTCCGGTGCCTTCCGGATGGCCCAGAAACTAAACGTGTTGGAAGTCGTGATCCAACCCGCTCTAGCCTGCTACAGAAGATATAACGACAAGGCTGTGTGACTCGTCACAAAGGGGTAGCACCACTTCATCAGAGACATGAAGAGCAACACGAACGACTCAGGATGAAGTCAGCTGGTACATACTTAAAGAGAATCGACACGAAAAGTGTGGTGGACACAGCGGTGACTACTGCAAGAAAAGTGTGGCGGACGCGAGAGGAAAACCTTTGAGCACAGACAGACATGTCCGTGACCTCGACTCCAGTGCAAGTACGGGACAACTTTAGTATCCACGGAGCTTTAAACCATTTAGAGAGGTTTTCCAGCCAGCCATCGAGAGTGAATAATGCTTCGTTCATTCAATTTTCTTTCGCAAACCAACGAGCAGGAACATCAAAATACGCACCCCTCGTCAGCCGGGGGTATATAAATAAGGCACCAAAGAAAAAGATACGTTTCCAACGAACTTCCCACATACACACTGGTAAAGGCACACCCTCATGCACATGTGTACACTTTTTAACTATTTCTTCCGATTCAAACTCTCCTCTCCCCGTCCAAACACTTTTTTTTCCCCTCCATCTAACCACACTGTGGAGAAGAAAAATGTGTGGCGAGGGAATGTATGTTTTGTGGCTGGAGAGGCGTGGCAGGGGAGGGTGTGTTGTGTGTGGGGAGATGTGGCAGGGGAATGTGTGTTGTGTGGCAGGAGAGGTGTGGCAGGGGAGGGTGTGTTGTGTGGCAGGAGAGGTGTGGCAGGGGAGGGTGTGTTGTGTGGCAGGAGTGGTGTGGCAGGAAATGGTGTGTTGTGTAGTATTGGTAATACGGACGTGCCCTGTCTGCTAATGGTGCCGAGGATTCGAACCCTGGTCCATTCGTGTGGCAGGCCGATGCGCTAACCATTGGACTACGAGGCAGCAATAGTTATCCATATCAGCTCTGTGGTCTAATGGTTAGCGTTCCGGCCAGCTGCGCGGTAGGACCAGGATTCGAATCCTCACCGACCGTAGGCTTATCATTATCATCTATTCCATGTGTCCATTACATGTTAAACTTACTTCTTTATTCCTCTTTTGGTAAAACGCATCGAAAGAACAACATATGTTTCTTGCAGTAATACAATAGCGTGTTACTAAGGCTGAAGTATTTCGTGGAAAATTTATCCCCGTACTGTTTCATCTATTTGCAAGTTTGAATCAGATTTCTTTAGTCGAAAATCCTATATATCACAGTAATCTGTTGTGTCTTTAAAGCTCTCTGATGCTTATCTTCATTATCTTATCTTCATTCTGGTGATTTAAGAAACTACAAAATGCCAAGTCGAATGCCTTTGGGAATACTATACATTAGGAGATCACCTCTGTGTTGTTTCTCTCCTTCTACACTTGTTCTGCGTTTCCCGCGTTACCGAGGTAGCGCCAAGAACAGACGAAGATACGGCCGCATTCTCTTACATTTACGTTCTCTGGTTATCATGTGTAATGTACCGAAACTACTGCTCTCTATCCACATTCAGACCCCACAGACCTTTCCAAGGTTTACTCCGGCCGCTTCACATGTCCTATTTCACTCCATTGATGGTACGTCGCCCCATGTATACCACATGATTCCAATTCACTCTATCCCGTGCACAACTTTCACCCTTAAGCACATTCAGGCCCTGAGCACTCAAAATCTTTTTTCAGTTCATACTTCCATCTCCAAATCGTTCTCTCTCTTCCGCTTTTTACCTCCAGTTGATAAGTATTTGTATTTTAAAAGATATCTCCCTGCATTGTTGCGCTATCTTAGGTGACTTGGGATGTGAACATTAGAGTCCTTTTTCACTATATTATTGTTTACCAGAGCTTTAGTAACCCTTTGTGTCGCCATGGCTATTCGCTGTGGTCTTTGTTTACACTTTCCCTCACCAAGCCTGCCCAGGCATACCAACAACAACCTCTCGGAGCTACCAACCCCTTCGTCACTGGAATGTTGGATTAGGGAGAGTACATACGAACATACTAGTAGCAAAATGGCATTTAGAAAATTAAAATTTTTGGCTTGACATCGGCTCAGCGCAGATTGGCAAACGGGTTTAGCGTAAATGATAATAAAGTTTGAAAATTTGGCCCAGCGGCTCAGAGAATACACCCGAGTCACAATTTCTATGAATGGTGTAAATGGAGAGGGAGATAGAAAACAAGAAAATGTCTACAAGAAATTGCTTTCGTTATTCACATTTACGATGGCGTATGTTTATATATATGCAGTACAGAGAGCAATGGCATCTCTGAAGTGGCAAAACCAATGATTTAATATAGAAAGAAAATTACCACAGAACTAACTGGATGTATTACAGGAGTTTCAACTACTTGACAGCTGTTTGAAATTACCGTTGCAACTTGCTCTCGGTTTTACATTATAGGAAAGGACAGACAAGCATCCAAAGGGTGTTCTATATCACTAGAGAGTAGCTTAGGGAAGCTCAAGAGGATTAAACAATGAAAAGAGAGAATGAGGAATGTATTCTACGGAAATAGTGGGCTTATTGAGTATAGCAAGAAAACGGATTCAGGTGAGGAAAGGAGTTGTAGTTGTAAATCCCTTCACAACAGCAGTTACTATAAGACAGGCTCTTAATATCAATATTTCGAAAAAATTTTCATAACTAAAACACAAAATTAGAATGAGAGGCTCCACGAATCTCAACTTCATTTGACAAGATGATGCATTGGCTATAAAATGAACTCCTGGACCAGAATTGTATTTGCTGATGAGACGAAACTAAGTTCTGCCGTCTGTTGGTAAACTGTATTCTTGCCGACGAAGTAAAAAGAGATTTGCATTGAAAAACATACCATGTTACATGATACAGTTGGCGTTGTGTGTTATGTTCATGGCGAAGGAGAGCGCATTGCTGTATATTGAGGATTTACATCAGATTACTATTTCAGAATCCTCGAGGAAGCCATGCCTCCTTCACTGGTGAGTTTACTCTCTTTATTGCAAAAAGGATTTTACTCTTGAAGGACCGATGTCCTTTTCGGACTTCCTGAACTGTACGAAGCTACTTCAGCGACCTCCAACACATTGACTTTTGTGACTGACCCGTGATATGAATTCAAGTGAAAAATTTCCGGTCGGTATAGAGAGAATTCGTTGGACGTATCTGAGGTACAAGCATATTATTAGCCTTGATAAAACATAATTATCAGGAGTAGGATGCTTTTTTTTCTTTTAAAGAACGCATCGCCAGGTAGTGTCCAGGCAGGTGTAATCCATGTAATCAATGTAATCAATGAAATCCATGTACAAGGAGTCTATGAATCATCCTCGATAATACAGAAGGGCAGGCAAAACACTGTAATATGAAATGAACTGTATTGTAAATATGATCTCCGTGAAATACGAGTGTAATCTATAATCACACGTTGCGCTGTCAGTCAACTGTGATGCAAATTTCAATGCAATCAATTCACTGAAAGAGTCATTGAAATCAGTTTATTTTTGTATGATGAATCGCAAATGTGACTTTTAAAGAGATTTATTCTTACTAACGCTATCTAATGCTGCTCTGACACTAGCACTACCAAAATTTCATGTTGCTTTGAAACTAGCACAAGCACTAATTAGTGATGCTTTGAAACTAGTACTAACACTGTTTAATGCTGTTCTGAAACTTTCTTTAGCACTATTCATTGCGGTTCTGCTCTTTCAGTTTCAGTTCTGTTATCTCATCATTTAAATCTTTTTGAACCAGCTGTTCTAATGACTTTTCGTAATACAGTATTCAGTCAATTCATGTGTGTTATCATGAAAACTATGAGATGAAGAGTTCAATAGTTCGTTTTTAAAAGAAATGTAAATACTTGAAGGTAATTATGACACACTACTTAAGCTCTTGGGTAGAAGGAATGATATCATAATCTGCTTCTCTTTGGTCTAAAGCTGCCAAGCTGAGGAAACGGAAACACAGTCTTCGGTGCCCGTCATTTTCAGCTTCCTATCGCTTGGGATTTCATGTAGTTGCCCGAATGTGGCTGACACTAAACTGAAAGTGAGAGAAATACATATTGCAGAATATACCACTGTGGACGTCAGGAGCTGCAGTTTAGGCGAGCGAAATGCAACAACAGATTACCACAAGGTGAGGTGTTGGTTGCACCTGGTCGAGTAATCCATAGGTTTTCAGGTAATTCATCGCTGAGGGTTATATATATATCTGTCCCTCCTTGGAGAGGAGAAACTCCTTTTAACATATACTTTCACGTATGCCTGATCAAAGCCATCTTGAGCGAGGCTTTTTTCTAATGAGTGACACTTGCGACGAAATCATTGCATTGTAATGATAGAATTTTTGGTATATGAGTAACATGCACGAATAAATCATTAGCTTGTAAATGATAGTTTTGTTACGTATTTGAGTAACGTGCTCGAATAAATCACTGGCTCCTAACAGTGAAAAACAACCGAGATGTGGATGAGTTCAGTGAAAAATGAGTGAAGTTGATAAGGCTTTGTTTGTAGTCAGTATGGCTAACAAAATTCACAGCTTCACTTGCAACGACGTGGACATTAAAATGATAATTGATATCCTTAGCAGGTTTGGTTTAGTGGTTGAGGTCAAGGACGGACGACTATTCTTAAATGGTAGACAGAAACCAGTACTGAATGGTTCTATGTTTTTTTGTCTTTTTTTTTTTCAGGTGGAACTAAAAAAGAACAGCTGGTCAGCAGTAGCAGTTGGTAGTCATGATTCTTCATAAAACTGAGTTTGTAAATCTTATAAAGGAGATGCTATTTCCCAGCAATGGAAAATGAGGCACAAGATGGAGAACGGGGAGAAATGGACCTCCGCTATTAGCGATCAGCGTTGCTGACTGTGACGCGTTCACGGGCCGGCCGGGGTCGAGCGTATAGGTTCGAACCCTGGTTACGGCAGTCGGTCGGTCCACAGTCAACCAAGCTGTTCATCCTATTCTTGGGGTAGCTCGATAAACTGGGTACCTGGCTTAGGCTAGGGTATATATATATATATATATATTTCTTTCATACATATTCGCCATTTCCTGCGTTAGTGAGGTAGCTTTAAGAACAGAGGACCGAGCCAAAGAGGGAAAATTCTCACTTGGCCCCATCTCTGTCCCTTCTT
>JAYMFT010094362.1:0-13934 GCA_038088735.1 Panulirus argus | reverse complement strand
TACCTTCATAAAACTGACTTAAACATATTTACGTAAGACTGCCTCCGCCATACATACAGTATATATCTGACTTGATCGCACCCCTGAGCTGAATGTAGACATTTCTCAACACCTGATTATTCTGGAACTTTTTACCCGACAGGAAGACTTTTCACAAGTGTATATACCTGACCTAATTACCGTCATTCACACATGGCTGGCAATCTTCTCATTCAAATATGCTAGACCAGACTGGTGCCACTCACATGTACCTGACTCAGTAGACGCCATACACAAAACTGTTGTCATTTGTATGTATGTGGGAGATTTATATATCATACACATTTGACCAACGTCTTTCTCGTAATGAAACCTGCCGGAATAACATCTTACATTACCATGACTTCCTCGGGAGTCTTGACCAGTGTGGGGGTCCAGTTGTTTGACTAGTTTCGTGTAAGTGTGCAGATAATTACGAATACCTATGCATACAAGCCTTCACGAACACCTGTACACGCAGGCCTTCACGAGAACCTATGCACTGGGGCCCTCACGAGCACGTGTACACATGAACCCCTCAGTAACATCTGTACACGTGAATCAGACGTCAAATGTGTAGCGGTCGGACCTGTAGGCAGCTTATGGTCTGTACAGTAAACACGTGAGACAACAGGTGTTCCTATGATCACCGTCTCAGCTGATATACAGATCTGAGAAATGAACACCTGCCAACAAGTGATGATGACCTGAGTTACGCCCTTCCCACACACACACAAACACACACACAAGGATAAGTTAGCAGAGCCTGTAATTAAGATTACCTAGTGATTATTCTCACCTTACGACCTCAAATATACCTGCAGAAACAGATGCGAGGTCCTCCTTACCAACACCTGTGAGAGGGAAGCTGTCAGAAGCTATTTACACCTGAGCAGCCTCTACCAGCTCGAGTCCTGGACCTGCCACACCAGCGGCTGTCTCAGGCACCACGTCAGGTAACTCCTTACCTGGATGGGGGACTCGATGAGTTCGTTGGTGGCCACGTTGCCCGCCACCATGGGGGTGCCGATTGCCACCGGCACCAGCCCCAGCACCGTCAGGATGGTCTTGACACTCACGCCCATGTTTACGTCCAACAGTTGGTCAAAAGGGACACTGGCCCGGCTCACAGTCACCAGTCACACCACTGAGATAACTGGGGGTCCACTTAACAGGCGGAGGGGGCGGCGGCAGCCATGGCGACTTCACCTGGCGAGCGGTCGGTCAAGGTAAAGACTGTGAATAAACAGCTCCTCTCTGTGTGTATGTGTAGCGAGAGCGTGAGGCGGCTTTGGTTGGCAGTTCCTCCTGGCGTTGAGCACAACACTTCGTTCCTTGTCCTTGTGTGTCTCTTTCTCTCTCTCTCCCTCTCTCTCTCTCTCTCTCTCTCTCTCCCTCTCTTTCTCTCTCTCTCTCTCACAGTCAGTCACCTCCGGAGGGTGGTCGGGTCGGTGGTTTCCTGCGAGGTGTTGCGGGGCCGTTTGCTGGTCAGGTGAGGAGGACGCGTGTTATATATAGCTGGTGGTCGACAGATGCGCCGCCCCCGCCCTCCCCACGCAGGCGCGTCGCCGCCTACTTCGCCCACTTCCCACCCACGCCTTCTGTCACGCTGGCGAGGATTTTTCAGGATGGGGATCCTCGCGCCTTCTAGATTCGCGTTAGTCAGCCCAAGGAGCCAAGCAGCGTATAGGAATGCCGTCTGGGACGAAAAGTCTCTTCTCTCTCTTTCTCTCACTCCCTCTACTGACGAGTGAGGAGGAGGGCGCGCCCAAGGCAGGCAGGATTTCGACGCCAGCAGGAGAGACGACTCTCGACGAACGCGGGTCCTTCCCTCAATGACCCCACGGCCACAGTACAGAGATTCTTCTCCTTAACTTTGTGTTTCCGTAAAAACGAGATAGGTGTAGTGCCTCGAATTAGTCCATTAAGAAATAAGCCTTACGAACAGTTAACAGTTAATGCCTTGAGCATATGAACATACGACTCTTGAGCACGACTGTACGATACGACCCCCGGACACGAAGATATACGACCCTTGGGTATGGTGCCAGTCAGACACACGGTACAAACAAGAAAGATCATAGTGGAAATTATCATAATAATTACGGTAATTATGGCAGTGATGATAGGGATGATCATGAAGAATTTCTATCATCATTATTGTCATCAAAACTGATAATCTGTTGTTAGTGTCATTATTAGGAATATTGTCATCATTAATGACCTCAGCCCTGTGACTCCGGATGTACGTTTACGAAAAAAAAAAGGAAGTGAAGAACATCAAAGAGAGTCAGGCAAAGGCAAAGAACACACTCAGCGTCAAGAGGAATAATCACAGTTCTATAAACACAAATGACGAGGATGCCAGAGGTTGAACAGCGAGGAATGTGGGGTAGGCGTGTCAACGGGCGTGTGGTGGGGAGAGCTTGTGGCCAGACGTGTGGTGGGTATCCACACTCTCCCAAAACGCACCTGAGTCGCTTTCCTCCTCCTTTGCGAAGACTTAGCCTTTTTGTGAGTCACTCACCAGAGTCATATCATTTGAGTCAGTCACTCAGGTGTAGACAGACCTTATCTGACCACAGACAACTCATCAGTGTGTCTGTATTAGCACTCAAGATGATGATCTCTGGTAGAACAGATTATCATTTACAACATTTTTCTCTACCCTCAATAGTCTGTACGATTGTACTATTTCATCTGTAGATTTCTTAATAGTTTACACGGGCAGATGTGTGTGTGTGTGTGTGTGTGTGTGTGCGTGGATGGGTGAGGGACATTTCGCCATACCAGCATAATATAACAACAGTGGCGAGAGAAGAACTGGCCTGTCCCCTCGCCACCTCTGCCACCGCCTCAGCCGCAGTTGATCTGAACTGATTTGTGCCGGTATCTTCAGGCAAATTCATCGTGCACCCCATGCTCATCCTGTGAGCGGTAGCGCAAAAGGATTACTACAGAGGTCTCGGAGGGTCTCTGTCAGTCGCCAGTGGGTTAAAATTACTTGACTTGTTACAAACTTGGGTTATTATAGAAGCTTCATCATTTATCCATTACATAGTCTTTCACATGGTGAGTTTGACAGACTAGATGCAAAAAAGTGGATTCCGTCTTAAGATTTCAGGTATCTTGTTACTAACAATGAGGTTTTGTGGCATTTCTTGCAAGGTCTGTTTAGACCAGTTGCTTAAAGGCTCTATGTTTTTCTTTTTTTTTTTGTCACATTCTAAGACACAGCGTTCTAGTTTGAGTCTAGATCTTTAGCCGTAGACTTTACAATCCACATAATCAACATCTCCAGATAGGCCAAACCGTCAGTAGTACTTATGGCCAAACTTTATAGTCTATTACCATTACAACATCTGAGTCGGACGGACCTGTTCCCCTCACTAACCTCCTCAACCACCGCTGAGTCGTGGGGTAATTACGGGCCTGGCTAACCCCTGGTCTTGACGCAGCACAAACTGCTAAAGTGGCAATTAGTCTGAGTGGGGAAGAGCAGCGGGCGCGGGGAAATTCACGTAGAGTCTGTATACGCTTACTGCACGAGCGTTACACTTCTCGAGACAAATACAGGTTACGCACACATATACGCAGTTTATATACGCTCTTATCATTACTACATGCGTAAAAACTGCGCATACACAGATACACGGGTCTCCGTGGTGTAGCTGTTGGCGTTTCTTATCAAGTGTCGGCCTGCCTGGGTTCGAATCTCGTTGAGCGCGGCAGTCGGTCCATAACGAACCCCCAGGTGTTCATCCTCCCTTCGGGGCCGGCCGATAAATAGGTACCTGGCTTAGGCTGGTGTGTGTGTGTGTGTGTGTGTGTGTACACACACAAGGGTAAAGACATGTTACATACATTCAAGGCTGAGGGACGGGGCAGCACGAGTGTAATCCTCTCCCCTCCGTGACCCGTAATCAGTAATCACAACAAAAGCTTTGGTATTACCTATCTAAAGTTACAACACGAGGCCATGAACAGTCTCCTGGAACTACAGATGACCAGAGGTGATCAGACTGAATTCTAAGCGACGAGGAGGGAAGAATCGCATTACTTTAAGGGGGGGAATTGGAAGCCCAAAGGGATTGGAACATCAAAGACAGAGCTACTGTGATGTAGCAGCTGGGAGTGGATGGTAAAATAGGTCCCTCAGGACTGAAATCCGCTGGTGGATGACACGGATGAGGACAAGGTGGCAGATAATCAGAACCGGCCAGGTAGGGTCTGGGGAATGTTGACAGAATATGAAGGATTATAGGAGGACGTTTGTGAGGACCCTGAAGGTCGAGAATGATGGTAGTATCTCAGTAGGCGAAGGAGGAGCTACTGAATTTCAGGATAGACTCTAAACCTGACGCAGTTAGTGATGAAAATATGAACAACTATCTAATTCAATCAAATATATGAAGATCACTGAAACAGGACAGGGAAAGAAGCAGATCTCTGACGACTCTTGAGAAAGACGAGGACCACAATGAATCCACAGGAGGTGAGAAACCCAAGGAAAAGATTGTATGAAAGGAATTTTCTAGCCGTGATGGGCGTCACTGACAAAGCCCCGGTGTCAGACCAGCTAAGGGACCGAGGTATTAGATTCATACGTAGTGCCACCCATAAGTAAACATGATAAAGAGGAGGGGGAAAGCGTGAGCACAGTGGAGCGGGGTTGGCTTCCCCGGCAAAGGGTGAACACAGGCGGCATACAACGCGCTAGATGATGCTCATCCACAGGAGCAGTGCCCAACGGGATGGTGAGGACTGGCAGTATATGACAAAGTGGGTGACCAATTTGAGTAAAAACACTCAAGAGAAAATGGCAAAAGTCACAATGACAATAATGTAAGAGGCAGCAAGACCACACAGCCCCGCGGCGTGGTACTGGGGGGAATTTTTTCCCCACGCGAATATCGATTGGTTAAGTTGCCGGGAAATTGAATGAGACGGAAGGCTTTTGATTCCACTCTGGTTAGCAGAGAGGCGGAGTATAGAGCGTATCGAAATATGAGGAACATGACCCCGATAGCATGTCAAACTCAGTGCTTACGGAAGGTGCTGTCCCATTAGGCAGGTGGCCGCTGGCGATGATGCCCGTGGATCAAAACGTGAGATGGGCAAACTTTCTGCGCCTGTTTTTGGGAAAGACAACAAGGACATTGTCCCAGGCTATCAGTCACTATCAGTAACAAGTGCAGCCCGTAAACCTGGGGTAGAGATTATAGAGGAAACAACCCGATCGCAAACTCGACGACGTAGAATGAACTGATGACAGCTTAGAAAATGATGACCTTTTGAACGAGAGGCAGCAACAGAAGTTCATGGCGAGGACAACATACCCTGTCAGTATACTTGACTTGTATGAAATAGATATTCCCCTCCCCTCCTCCCCCCACCCACCCACAGACAAAGAGACAAACAGACGGACAGAGAAAGACATGAGTAGGCGAACCTTTTATTCTTAGACCACCAGCAGGCAGGGGTGAAACGAGGGTTCCCTAGACGGAATGAAACGATTCTATTTAAGTAAGACCCGAAGAAACACGTCAAGGACGCCTTTTTAAAGCTCGACGCAAGTAACTTACAAGCGTCCCACACGTCTCAGATCAGGAGCCTCTCTTTCCTCTTGATTTATGCAAATAACTTCCCACAGTGGGATCGGATCATACGTGAATGTGCTTCCGGGTGTGGCCAACCGTTTAGGGGGTGGTAAAAAGGGTATTCTGATTTGCCACAGCCCACGAGACCTTGACGACGAAGAAACGTTGAAAAAATTTAGATTGAGGAAGTTCAAGAGACTGGGGATACCACGAGTGTAGAACTTTCTCCTCGTACTGTGTAAATAGGGAATTACACACATATAAACAACTCTTGTTACCCAGATCTCCCGTGGGTGTTACACGCAACACTTAGGTTTACTATCTCCTCCATTCGTATACCACTTCAAGATCTTTGCCCCATGTAAAACCCAGATAAGTAAGAATACTATAAGCCCATTCTGATTGATTTAGAAGCTTTAAAATCTTATTTTAATATGAACTTTTAAGGAAGGGCCGTTTGCGATGTGGCTTCAGAACCTCATCAGCAAAGACTTTCTTCCGTCATAACGTCTAAATGCATAATTCAGATGGACGTCAAAAGTGCCTGAGGCAATGTGCCACAAACACACTTGGTAAACTCCGAGGCTCACGTCTTGATGCCTCCCGCCAGACGCGCCTCCGGATGGCATCCCTCAGGTGCACCTGTGGAGCGAGTGCTCCTGGACCGAATTAAGATGGTCGTTGTAGAAAACGCCTTTAACCTCATTCTTTTTTCTTAAATATATTGTCTTGACGGTCAAATAAGATTTACCCTCTTATCTGACTGGAAAAGATGCGGTTTCCTGTCTCATGTGGATACGCTACTATAGGAACTTGCCTGAATATTTCCCCATGTCGGTCTGATTCGGTGCTCGACACGACAGATGCCAATCCAGCCACTTCTTTCCAGCGGCGGTGATCTGCTTAATTAGCGCGAGGAACGATAACAAGGCGTAGTGTCGGGCGGTTCACGCGGAACTACACACACACACACACACACTGGCACCAATCATCCACGCCCAGTGATCTCAGACAACACGTCTTCTTCCCGCCAGCCTCTTGATTGGATGGGGGGGGAAGCAGGGGAAGCTGGGGAGGAGATGAGGGTGGTAAGGGAAGCTGGGGAGGAGAAGGGGGTGGGAGAGAGAGGGGGACAAGGGAAGGGGAGGTCGAGAAGTCATACTCTAGACAATATGGTGTGGAGAACGTGGCATTGTGGCGCCCGCCCTCCCCTCCCCTCCACTCTCTCTCTCTCTCTCTCTCTACTTGAAGTTTGTGGTTCAATCTTGCAGATGGGCTCAGGGTCGAGTGTTGCCGTTGTGCAAGTGTCGAAGCGAACGCGGAATACATTCATCTTCCGAACATCAAAGAAGAAAATGCTTGTGAGAAGATCCGAGAGCTGTACTGGATTCAGGACTATACTTGTCTTGACCCTGAAGCATCTTCAAAACCCTCGTTATGGAAGGGCATTTGCTTACATCGCCTCCTGCGACACCTTCCTCATCACGTTTCCCCATCCTGAACGCAGGTGGGACAACGCCTCTACGGTGCCAGTAGAGAGCCGCGCGCGCTCTGCCCGGGCCAACAACAAACACCCTGGCCACGCTGGATACTAACAGACTCTGCGTTGCTGGTTAGGCTTTCCTGAGGCTGTCAAGATTAAGTTGGTCTCCTCACAGGACCCTGTGGAAGCTCGAAGTCCACACGGGACTACGCGGATTGACTCTCTCTCTCTCTCTCTCTCTCTCTCTCTCTCTCTCTCCCTCTCTCTCTCCACCGTCCAACATTAACGATAAATTCGCCCAAACATTTCCGATGGTTTTCGGTCCAACGTAAATACAGCTGTTCAAAGTTTACGTTCTCGGTACCAACGCCTTACGGGTGGAGCGCTTCGCCAAACATTAAGCTTGTGAAATAGTTTTAGCGCCTTATATAAATCAGGTGGTGAGGTGTAATCCAGCGAGCCGGCACTTGCCTGGGAGAACGAATGCGACTCTGGGTTTAACTTGCGACTTGGTCGTTGGGCAAGGCAGTCCTCGTGTCGTCCACTCGCTAACAGTGAATGGGTAGTGTGACCCATTTGTAAGTTAGGGCAGAGTATATAAGGATGTCCTCTCTCTCTCTCTCTCTCTCTCTCTGATAAATGAACATCCCTGGTCCTACGGGGAGTGTCGTCTGCCGAGGGGAAATATCCGTATAGAATTTCGTTAGAGCAAAGTGGTCCTTTTTGCCGGCGCTACACCTGCGGCTGAGGGCGGACTGGTGCCAATGTCCCTCCCTGCTGGTCCGGCACCTGCTGCAGATAAGTGGGGCCAGAGTTCGACAATTCCGTCTCCAGACGTATATTTCCCTCACGGAGACAGCCGTTGCCCTCGAGGGTTTATTCCGTCATTCTCTTCTTAACAGAACCTGTTTACCTCGACGTGTTTCGTAGATGGCGCCCACGGACATAAAGAGTCTGAACGCTTGTCTTAAATCACTTTGGAGTTGGTTGTTAGTACCTCTGGGGGTCAGAGAGGGATGTAAGCCCCAGCCAGTGCTAGCTGGGGTCAGGATGGCGAGAATGAACCCCTGCCAGCATCACCAGGAGTCAGACAGAGGGGTGAACCCCTGCTTATAGTGCCGCCAGGGGTCAGGCAGGGTGGTGGTAAGCCCCTGTTAGTACCCATCAGGGGTTAGTGCCCATGGTGGCTGGTGGACTCATTACCATGGAACATCCACCATCTCGTGAGGAGGATATTCCTTTCAGTGGTAATATGAATTCCATTCACGTTGCGTTTTCTTTGCCGGGGAACACAAAGCCGAGGCGCGAGGAAGGTAATTAAATAACATAATGAAATTAAAGTAATTGGCTGTGTCGTAAGCAGGTCTTTGGCGTTGTTCTCGTGTCAAAAAATGAGTTTCTAATCCATTTGCTTTTCAAAGAAACCGTCTGGGTTGGTTTAGGTTATGTCGATAAAGTCTCTCTCTCTCTCTCTCTCTCTCTCTCTCTCTCTCTCTCGTCATTGTCAGCGTCAAATGAAGAGAGAGAGAAGGTAACACAGGAGACGCGTTGTCTTCGGCAGACGGCGCCACGTAGACGCCTGTGACAGATCAACCAATATGAACGTGCTGAGGAATGAGGTCATGCAACGGACCAATGACATTACAGATGATCCCGTCGAAGATACGACGTCATTTCAGATCAACCAATCAGAACACCACTTGTTTACTGATGACATACAATTCACTCGACACGGTCTGTGGAGAATGACATCTTTCTTATCTTTCCATCCATTTGTTGACATCTGCACGACGTGAGATATGATAAACTCACATTTCAGACATTTTCAATAGAATTCTTAAATTACCTTTTCTGAATCTTGTGTTGCGGAGGCTCCTGCTTATCTAGGGGAGGGAAACATACATACATGGGATCCTCCTCTTTTATCAAGTTATGTGTCAAATACGAGTTTTATTATCTTCAAACACGAATCGTGTATTCAAATATGAGTCAGAAGTCCAAAAGAGACTGACGGACATGAACTTGTAAGTACCTGGTCTAAAAGGATTGATATTTGGAAGGGCATACGAGACGTGTTTACAAAAATGTATTACGGGTTCTTACGGGCGTATGGAGTTACAAACTTCGTCCCAGCTGGCGCTCCAGCCATATTTATGCATAAGCTAGGCAAGAAATTTACGTCACTAAACTTCTAATGCATTAAGAGCTTTACAATAATACATCACGAGTAAAAGAATACAGCCCAGCGTTTGAGAGCTTTTCCAAGGTATACAATCTATCTTCGTCAAACCAATCGATTGTTGCATCGGCTGATACTTTGGGCATGAATATCACTCATATCCATAGCTACGTATGTGCGTATACAGCAACCACAAATCTTGGTATTTATAGCTATTTACGTAAACAGTGTATCCAAAACTATGTCCGTACACTGCAACGACAATTTCGAAACTTTCCCATACGTATACTATGAGTAAAATACATTATTTCATATAACTATCAATTCATAACGAAGTTTTTTTTTCTTATAGTTATCCTACAAATGCTGTTTTCTACAATAGAATAGTGTAAAAGAAAACGAACTTTTGTAAGATATACTATTCAGTTTCTTACCTTTACATTACTGTGATTGAAAACTACATATATGAGAATTATCTTTAGACATACACAGACGCACGCGCGTGCGTTCGTGTGCGTGCGCGTCACAGCAAAAATTGACTCAATATGAATGTTATCTAATAGCGACTAAACTGCAGGAATCTGTATGTGAAAGAAGCTTGAAGTCGACATGGTCATTAACCCATCACCAGAGTCCCACCCTTGGAGATTAGTTGAGGAAAATAAGTGTCTGCTGGCAAATGTTACAAGAGCATTCAAATTCACAGATAAGGAAATATTTAGCGAGCTGTTCACATCCTACATAAGGACAAAACTAGAACATGCTTCTCAAATTGGGGTCACCTCACCTAGCGAGGCACACTGAGCAAATAGAGAGTCCAGTGGAGAGCAACAAAGAATGAACGAAAATTAAGAGAAATAAGCTACAGAGAAAGGGTAAAGGCCTTGAATTTGCCCAACCTGGAAGAAAGAAGAGTAAGTGGCGACCTGATCACAACCTCTGAGATTTTAAACCATGAATGATACCGTAGACACTAAAGAGTTCTGCGAAAAATATAAGGACTGAACAACCAGAGGACATAGCATGAAATCAAGCAAGAATCTTGATAAGATGCAAACGAAATGGTATTCTTACAGTATAAGAGTGGTGGATACATAAGGCAGACTGAAAGAGTAAATAACAAATACAGACATTACACAGAATTTTAAAAAGCTGTATGACAGCGGAGAAATTTCAAGGAACGGGGACCCACGAGTGTAGAACTCCCTCTTCATGCAATACAAAGAGGTAATTATCTAGACATGACAACACACAGACAGTGATTGTTTGCTTAATGGTAAGAGAGTCAGTGGGTTGTTTACCATATGGTAAACAGCCCATAGACCATCCTCCCTTAGAGTAAACGACCAAACTAATCTCTTACTGTTAGGTAAACATCCCACTGGCCCTCTTACGGTAGGATAAACAACCCACTGGCCCTCCTGTCATTGGGCAAACAACACACCGACTCCCCTACCAGTGGGTAAACAACCCACCGACTACCCTAACGTGAGGTATTCAGCCCTTGACATTGCACACGATTTGTCACGAGTGTCTGGCGAACAGGCGCAAACAAGTGCGGGTAAACGTGTTCCAATATTGGCTGCGAGTCGTACACATCACTTAAACTTCGTCCGTCGGTAACCTCTCTTTGCAAGAGCACTCATTCGATTCTCCTTAAGGGGGAACGCAGAGGCCGTTCCTTAAGGGAAGGTCTCTCGCGGACGGTGCATTAATTCTGTTTTCTTTTGGCAATGAGAGAAGATTTTCGGTGATAGACTCGTCTGCTTCCTTTAGCGGACTGTTATTGTTGTAACGAGGTGCCCCTTACAAGGTTCGTACCTTCAAAGAATTATTCTTTTTTCACAAAATCTATCAAAGTTTTTACCACTGTGTGAGGTACCTCAATTGGGGGGAGGTACCTAATGCGGTGTGAGGTACTTCAGATAAGGGAAGGTGCCTCAGATGATGGGAGGGACCTCAGGTCGTGGGAAATACCTCTTCCTATGAGGGAGAAACATACCTCTAATGTGTGGGAGGTACCTCTATCATGTACGTGAGGGGGTACCACTAATTTGTGGGAAGTACCATTAATGTAATAACATCTGGCAACTTAAACGTCTCTGTAAATACATCATCATGAAATTAAAATGTGCTTATTCATTTTCCTCTGCGAATCAAGTGTGGAGTTTTCTTCGGTGAAAATCATCTTCACGAGTCTTACAATTTCACACTGATTAAAAATCCACTGCAGTATAAATTAACAGACGGAGAAGCGGCAAGACGGAGACCTGCAGGAGACCGGCAAGACGGAGACAGGAAAGATGAAGAGCCGGCAAGACGGAGAACCGCAAATTTGTTATAATCACTAAGAAATTGGGGGAAAAAATCCATACGATTTTCGAGAAAGCTTTAAAACCAGTGATAATGGAACTTTTCCGTTTTCTTTGTCGTGATTACAGATACCGTTTATACAGCTTCAGGACTTTATGTGTTACGTTTTGTAAGAGGCAGATGCGCACATGTGTTGCCGCCAGGTCATGAGAGTTGCGACCCCGTCATAAGTGTTGCGCTCCCCGCTTCATGAGAGACTTGTGACCTCATCATATGAGTGTTGCTGGTGATGATGAGAGTGTTACGGCCTCATCATGAGGAGTCATGAGTCTTCATCATGAGTGTTACGATCCCATCATGAGCACTGCGACCCCATCACGGGTAGTGTTGCAACCCCATCATGAGGGGTGTTGCGACCAGGATTCGAAAAAACACAAACACACACTGAGCACAGAAGACTGCCGTGGGACTCCCCGGGTTCCCGGGAGATGGGAGTGTTGCCAGACGCAACACAAGAAAGGCAGGATGTCTTTTCTCGCTGGTCCCTGAGAGTGTTGCCGGGCGCAACACAAGAAGACGGCCCTGGGATCTACCTCTCTAGTAGTGTTGCCAGGCGTAACACAAGACTCTTTGTAGGGAAGGTGACAACCTGACCAGTTCATGTTTGTAAGTCTGTAAATTCAGCCATGCATAGATCTGTGTATGCGTAGATTGTGCATGTGTGTGTCTGTGTCTGTGTGACTGTATGTGTGTGTGTGTGTGTGGCTGGGTGCATACGAATCCCAGAGTGAAGAACATTTCCGTTTCCTCCCCTACGCTTAAGAAAGCCAGTGAATGGTGAATGTTCGTGGCGCTTACACACTAGGAGGGAAGGGGACGAGACCCACAGCTAAGACCGTCAGCTTAACACAATCTGAAGTGGCAGTAAATCTCCCCTTACGTTTAAGCTTCGACGAGGCTGCAGGATTAACTTGTCGTGTGGCTATTCCATCTTTCCCTCCCTTCCATCCATCAATCCCCGTCTATCCCTCCATCCATCCATCTATCAATCACCCCCTTTTCATCCATCATCTATCCATCCCTTTTATCTTCCCCACGTATAGTGGGCGTTGTTAAAGGACATTAGGTGAGGAGGGGCGGCGTGCCGAGCGAGCGGGCGGGAGGGCGGGTGGCTGGCTCCGGCGAGGGAGTCCTCAGTCCGAGTCAGTCGTCCGCTGGACGTGGTAGTGAATAGTGTGACTCGCAGGTGTTGCTGTCCTCCCGCTCCTCCGCCTCGGCCCACGCTGCTTGGTAAGCTGCTACTCCTCCTCCTCTTCCTCTTCGTCGGTCGGTTAATTTGGACCTCATCACAACTGCCAGGGTTAATTGAGCTCAAGTTATAACTACTGAATTGGGAAGGAATCTTTGACTGCTTCACCCCTGCTGTTCAAGATGATTTTAAGTAAACCAGAGACGCTCTCATTTCTCATATGGCCGTCGCGCGCAGTCCGCCGTTGGCAACGCTTCCTATAGTTTTCAACTGGGTAATTGTTTAATGGGTAACGCGATCGACGCTCGGGATATTCTTTTTTTCTTTCTTCAAATGGCTCTCCGCAGTGATTCTCCCTCAACTCGTGCAGCACGACGCAGGAAAAAAGAAAAAAAGAAAGTTTGTTAATGGCAGGCAGAGCAAGTTTATACGCTGGTCCGGCTGACCATATAGGTACACTTCCCTTGATGACTGTGTCGAGAGAGAGAGATGGAGAGAGAGTTTCTAGCACAAAGAGCTCACAGCATCGGGTCTAAGTTCGAAGCTTAAATCACTTTTAGATCCCTTGCCACAGCACCTCCCACCCCCTGCCCCCCCCCCCCACACACAAACACACATACACATACACACACACACACACACACAAACTCATACACACACACAAACACACACATACACACACATACACACACACATACACACACACACACACACACACATACACGCACATACACACACACACACACACATACACACACACATACACACGTATAAATCCTTTTTCCATGGTCTTCCATTAACCTATAAATCTCCTCACCGTAGTAACCCCCCAAATAGACCAGTAAATCCCCTCCCTCCCACGGTGCCCACACGCCTGCTGCCTGCTGTCCTCAGACACCTGTTACGTGTGTTCCCCGAGACACTTGTGTACTTGTGTTATTTGAGGCAGGTGATACTGGTGGTATGCGATGCTCTTGCAGCTTATTGTGCTGAAGGCACCTGTCACGCAGTTTTGGGGGACATCTGCCGCTGTAGCTCTCTCTCTCTCTCTCTCTCTCTCTCTCTCTCTCTCTCTCTCTCTCTCTCTCTCTC